>JXCR01148001.1:242395-301129 GCA_002079205.1 Phalaenopsis hybrid cultivar
GTATGTTTATGTGATGGCTTATGATAATTTGTATGTTTATGCGATGGTTGATGATAATTTGCATATTTAAGTGTGATTCATGTAAAGTTGCATGCTTAAGAGTTAAACTAGGTTAAGTTTGTAAGCTTGCGTTAAACAGTAGCAAATTCTCAAAAATTATTTTCAATATGATTTATATAAAATCAAATGTGCTCCAAAATTTTCAAAAATTCTTTTTAAGATAATCTATATAAATTCAAATGTGCTCAAAAATGCTTAAACTTTCAAAATGAGTTTGCATGAATATTATGTAAATTAAAAAATACTCAAAACTCTTAAGTGATGAAAATTTAATCAAATCGTTAAAGTCAAGTAAACTTAAAGGGATTCAAAAGTCTAAAGGTTATTTTTCAAATCAAAATTTCTTCAAATTATGCAAAAATTTATATCCTTTTCCAACTTGCAATTTTCTAAACCCTTCAAAATTAATTTTAAAACTATTTTAAAATTATAATCTTAAGATTACCACTTAAGCTTCTAAACTTTCAAATCACTTGAATTTGAACTCCCAAGTCACTTCAATTTACAATTTCATTCAAACTTACAATCTTGGTGAAAATCACATATGTTAATTTACATAAAATCCATAAAATTTCTACATGTTTAGCATATAAAAAAACAGGTTTATATTATGACANACCTGTTTTATGTTAATAAACTATGATTAGCTCTCCTAATCACCATCTTAAGAACAGCTTGTGATGTTAAGCCTACTGTGTTTAGTAATTAATAGTAGTTTGTCTCTCAAGCAGAAGAGAAGAAGGTGGAGAGGAGCTGATATTTAAATGTACTAAATTGCTTCCCTTTCTTATTTTTGAAAAAAAAAAAACTCTTTTTTAAAAGGAATAGAGTGATAAAAATAAATGAGCCGAGTTATGAGGCGGAATTTTGGATTGAATTATTTTAGAGCCGATTTCGAGTTATATGTGAATCGACTAGAATTGACTCAAGATCGCCTCGTAGTATTTTTTTGTTATTTATAAAAATTATATATATATATAATTGAGCACGGGTCAATTTGAGCCGATTTCAAGCTGGGATGGACCCAAATGACTAAATTTGAACAGTTAACTTCAATTTTGAGCTGAATTGGACGCAAATAACTCGATTTGAGCTAGTTAGTGTCGATTTTGAGCCGGACACAACCCGAGTAGGTTTCAAGCTGACTAGCTCTAAATCGAATATAATGAGCCACGACCGGTTTCAAGCCGCACTAAATTTATTCGAGACTTTTTCTAGCTGAGCTTGACTCGCAATCAGATCGTTAACAACCCTACTAATATGTTGGACAAATGAGGTTCCTTCTGTAATAAGATAAGTTAAAATTAAATTTTTTGAAGGATATATTGAAGGAGATAGAAATAAATTTTTGTGACATTTACACGCATTCCACACAATTTTTTATGCATATGATTAGGTGTTGAAATGTAACTCAAACTTAGGGTGTGGGACATGCAAATATGTAAGAATTGATGGGTATGTATGTAAATTTTCCTAAAGTTTTGGGTTTTTTTGTGAATCATAATTAAAAGCTTAAAATTCCTAGGAATTTTTTTCTTTGACTTTATAATTAATTACTTTTAATTATAAAATTATTATATATTTATAATTGTTTATAGTTTGTTTTTTGTAGATTACCAAAAATAATTAAATATATTAAGATGGGGAAAAATGCTAACATTTGGCATTTGCCGGCTTCTCTAACTTAGGGTATGTTTGGGGCTGCTGCAACTTATTGAATAATCTGCTGATAAGTTGATTAAAAATAATCTGTTGATAAGCTAGGTGCGGTGACTATTATAAATTTTTATTTTTTTTGGAAAAAGTTAGACCGCAGTCAGAAAGTTGTCACCGCACCTAGATAGGTGCGGTGTGAAAACACTGTTTTCTGTTTTGAAAACGCATAAGTTGTCAAAACTCAGTTTACCCAAACAAGCCAGATGCATTTTCAAAACGCCACCGCATCAAATAAGCTGCCTAAAACAGACCCTTAAGTTGATGGTAGCTTTGCAATAAATTTAAAATATTAGAGATTACATGAGTTTTCATTAATAATTAGTTGTTTCTTTCAAGGGTTGTTTATATGAATTATTTTGTTAGGAGGAAGGTCAAGGAGGTAAGTTGACCCCAACAAATTAATAATAATAAAATATGTTAATTGATAGTGATTATCACTAATCTTATATTAGAAGATAATTTAAATGAGGTTTGAAAGTACAAATTAAAGATTAAGCCAGAAAGAGTAATATGGAAGCTGGAGAAATTTTTAATTTTTCAAATTATCTTTTTGTTAGTTCGCTAATTATTATTATTATTGTTTTGTATATGTTTTCAACAACTATTATATTTAATGCTCTTCTATTTATAAGAGATTCTGATAGTTGTGAAATGACAATTACACTCTTAACTCTTTTTAATCGGTCGATCCTCAATCAATCAGTTTCATGTCATGCAATTGACGAATATCCGACAGGTCGTCATTTTGTCAATCGTCTTATACCTGAGCGCTCTCAGAGTCAATTGATCTCTGGTTCGACCAGCCTCTGGGTCGGTTGCTCTTAGTTTGTCGCTCAATCTATTTATTCATTCTCGTAGAGCTATCTAGTGGCGTAGGGTCCTCTCAGTGCCATTCAATCCGCAAAAGATTCATTCGAGGGTATTTTTATTCCACAGGAAGATAGCATACAAATACAAGGAGTAGATAGAGCAGTGTTTATATATATCTATTTTTTAAATCAAGGAAGAAAGGATCATATGCTAGAAAAGAATGTCAATGGCAATGATAGAATGTTTGAAATGATAACATAATATTGATAATCTTGTTTGTTAGGAATACAAAAGGATGAGATATATTTGATGGGATTATCCCAACTACAAAGTAGAGAACAAAGAAAGAAAGAGAATATTGAAGGAAGAAACCTTTCAAGATTAACTTGGACTTAGAATTATTGGTTACTATAGTTGAAAATGAAATGAGTAACATATGGTTAATGGCTAGAGATGACAATGACATAAAAAAAGCTTATGAGAATGAATTTATTTGTTAATAATCAAAAAAATGTTAGAAGAAATGCCTTAAAGTTTTATGATTACAAAAAACATGTTCTAATTTAAAGAAAAAATATGCTAAGTGTTGAAAAATATTTTTTAAGTGATAAAGTTGAATTTGATTATATGGATGAGAAATATAATGATGAAGTAAGCACTTTATCATTGTATTTTTCATCCAACTCTACCGCCAACAGATGTATTTCGTTTAGTACGTACTAATTGAAATTATATGTGAAATGTCTTATGATATTATTATGGTAAATTGAAATATATTTAANTCACCAACAGATGTATTTCAATTAGTACGTACTAATTGAAATTATATGTGAAATGTCTTATGATATTATTATGGTAAATTGAAATATATTTAAAATAATTTTAACCTTGAAAAGTAAAAAAAACACCTTCCATTCATTCATAAATAAGGTAACATATGTAAAAATTGAATACTAGAGGTTACATATGTAAATATATAGGAATTAAGTGTATGCATGTAAATCTTCCTAAGAAAAATAGAAAATAGGGGGCATGTTGTAAAATAAATTTAAAAATGTGTGAGATGACCTTCAAACAAATAGCTGACGTGGGGCACTGGTGGACCATCAATTAATAAAGCTTGAATTGTCGGTTGGCGCAAGATTCCCAACAGTTTGCCAGTCATTCAGAGATCTAAATGACCAAAATACCCTTCCAATCATTTAAAAGAAACATTATTCCATCTCCACATCAAAGCTTTTATTAATTTTTTTTTAAATGGGTCCACCTAAATATAACTTTGATCTGATAAAAGGTGAAATCGGACGATACATGCATCTCTACATACGCCGTCCGTATGAAATAATTTATCCATTTAAAACAAGTATTCCTATAATTTANCCCACATCAAAGCTTTTATTAATTTTTTTTTAAATGGGTCCACCTAAATATAACTTTGATATGATAAAAGGTGAAATCGGACAATACATGCATCTCTACATACGCCGTCCGTATGAAATAATTTATCCATTTAAAACAAGTATTCCTATAATTTATCAGTCACTTTTATTATATTTTTTTTTTTGAGAAAGAAATTGATTAATCAATTTTATACTTATTAAATATGAAATTTAATTACTTGTATTTATCCTTGATCTAAAGAAAAATGTCATGATATATCTTGAATATATGAAATTATACTTTTATTGTCATTTATTTTAAGTGAAACTAAAATTATAATTTTTATTTTTGAAGATATTTAAGAGTTAAATTTTACACTATTTTTTATGCTTATGATAATTTAGTAAATAACATTTTAAGAAACATATGTTCTAAATTCAAACAAGCAAATGAGACATGAATGAAAACAATCAAGAATATATAACTTTAGAGATAAATTTANCTTTTTATTTTTGAAGATATTTAAGAGTTAAATTTTACACTATTTTTATGCTTATGATAATTTAGTAAATAACTTTTTAAGAAACATATTTTCTAAATTCAAACAAGCAAATGAGACATGAATGAAAACAATCAAGAATATATAACTTTAGAGATAAATTTACAAAGCTAATTTATGCATGCCTAAAAAAATAAATAAATAATTTTTTTTTAAACAAAGATTCCCATCTTTAGGATAATTTTATTTTTTAGATCTTATAACACATTAAACCTAAATAAATGTAGTTATGATTAAATTAAATTAATTATTTTTTTATTTTTGAAAGATTTAAATACATGTCACATAATTACTATGTATTTATCTTACACAAAATGATACTCATGCTAATATCACTTTATCCATGAAAAAGGTAACATTTTGGTTCTAGAATTTTAGAAAATCAGTGATTTTGATGTGAAAATTTTGCGTTGAAAATTTAAATAAAAGTTTAGGTGTAATTTTTCCATTGCAGATAGGGGTGTGAAAGAGCCGAACACGAGCGAGCTCAGACTCATCTTGTGATCAGCTCGTTTATATTTTTAGCTCAAAAAGCGTGTTCGTGTTCGGCTCGTTTACTTAGCGAGCCGAACACGAGCCGTTCACGAACAAAGAATCTTTTTAACAACACTAATCACACAGTCATAAGATTGAGGCAAAATTTATTAAAACATCATTTGAATCTAATTTAATAATTTTTATTCTATTTTCTTAATTAATACTTTTAATTGATTATAAATCTTTGTAGCTTTGTANCCTAATTGAAGATCATCTTGGGGCTCTAAAAACCTTCATTTTGCTTTTAGTTAGGGTCCGTTTGAGCCTACTTTTGGTTTTTATCTTCATTTATTTTAATTGTATTTATATTTAATTTGAAATAAAACATATTTTATATCAAGACATATTTAGTTATTTTTCAAAACACTTAAATAATTTAAAAATTATTTTGAATATTTAAAAAATATATATATTTTTTAAATAACAATATGCCCCAATTTTAAAATATAGGACTTCAAAGTAAATTTTTATATGAATGCCAAAAAGAAAAATGCAAAAAAAACATCATAAAGCAAATATAAGTACAATACACAATCTAATTATTCCCTTACTACAAGCTAAGACCAAAATCAAGGCAAAATATAAGTCCACATAAATAAATAAATAAATAAAAATATCATTAAAATTTTATGTCTTCCAAATGACAAATAACTCTTAGAACATGCGCTTGAATTAAGCTGAATAAACATATTCTTTATTAAGTATGATTAAGACTAACAATGCATATTAAGTTGAATTAATAACTGAATCAATAATAAATTTTCTCCCAAAAACTTAATGTGAGGAATTATAGCTGTAGAGCTCAAATCTCCAACTCTTCCCCTATCCACATGTCCAAGACACCATTGAAGCACCCCCTTCATTCTAAATTCACACAAAAAATAGGACTAAAGTGAGAAATTGACCACATAAAAGATGAACTTTGATGAAAATAGCAAAAGCTAAAGCATAAGTGATTATTTAAAATTGGCTCCTTGAATCCTCATTATCTATGTGTTCGGATTAAGTGCTGCCTAATAAGCTAAACTTAGGGTCTGTTTGGGGCAGCTGTAGCTTCTCAGCTTTCCAGCTGTAGCTGCGCTGCCCTAGAAAACTGCTGCGGGGAAGTTGGTTGTCTGTTTGTTGCAGCTGTGTGAAAATAGCTGTGGGGCAGCTTCTTATAGAAAAATGACAATTCTGCCCCTATTAAAATACTTCATGAGATTTTCTTGTTAGTTAGCACGACATCTGAATAAAATCGTTTAAGCTGATTCAAAATTTATAAAAAAAATATTATAGAAATACAAGTTTTTATATATCATTGTAAAAAATTCTTCTCAATAAATATCATACCACCAAACAAGCTCTAATCTCTCCATACAAACCTCAANGCAAAGAAAGAAAGAGAATATTGAGGGAAGAAACCTTTCAAGATTAACTTGGATTTAGAATTGTTGGTTAGTATAGTTGAAAATGAAGTGAGTAACTTATGGTTGATGGCTAGAGATGACAATGACATAAAAAAATGCTTATGAGAATGAATTTACTTATTAATAATAAAAAATATGTTAGAAGAAATGCCTTAAAGTCTTATGATTTACAAAAACCATGTTCTAATTTAAAGAAAAAATATGCTAGTGTTTAAGTGATAAAGTTGAATTTGATTATATGGATGAAAAATACAATGATGAAGTAAGCACTTCATCATTGTATTTTTCATCCAAGTCTATCGCCAACACATGTAAAGCATAAGAAAATTTATGTTACCCAAGAGTAGGGGTGTAAGCGAGCCGAACACGAGCGAGCCATGCTCAGATCGTGTTTGGCTCGTTTATATTTCGAGCTCAAAAAGTGTGTTCGTGTTCGGCTCGTTTGCTTAACGAGCTGAACACGAGCTGTTCACGAACAAAGAGTCATTTTAACTACCCTAATCATGTAGCCATAAAACAATAAGGGTTTGAGCAAGATTTAAAAATTATTATTTATATTAAAACATCATTTGAATCTAATTTAATAATTTTTATTCTATTTTCTTAATCAATATTTTAATTGATTATAAATCTTTGTAGCCTTATTGTCAATTAGATTTTTTAAAAATACTACTTAATATGTTTATATATATATATGTATATATATACTTGATGAGTAGTATTTCGAGCCAAAACGAGCCGAACACGAACGAACACATCTTAGTTTGCGTTCGACTCGTTAACTTATCGAACGAAATTAACGAGCCGAACACGAGTTTCTTAACGAGCCGAACACGAGCTGTTCGCGAACAACGAGCCATTTTGACAGCCTTACCCAAGAGTTTACTACGTACTAATTGAAATTGCATGTGAAATGTCTCATGATATTATTATGGTAAATTGAAATATAATTAAAATAATTTTAACATTGAAAAGTAAAAAACACCTTCCATTCATTCATAAATAAGGTAACATATGTAAAAATTGAATACTAGAGGTTAAATATGTAAATATATAGGAATTAAGTATATGCATGTAAATCTTCCTAAGAAAATAGAAAATAAAACATAGAAAATAGGGGGCTTTTTGTAAAATAAATTTAAAAATGTGTGAAATGACCTTCAAACAAATAGCTGACGTGGGGCACTGGTGGACCATCAATTAATAAAGCTTGAATTGTCGGTTGGCGCAAGATTCCCAACAGTTTGCCAGTCATTCAGAGATCTAAATGACCAAAATACCCTTCCAATCATTTAAAAGAAACATTATTCCATCCCCACATCAAAGCTTTTATTAATTTTTTTTTAAATGGGTCCACCTAAATATAACTTTGATCTGATAAAAGGTGAAATCGGACAATACATGCATCTCTACATACGCCGTCCGTATGAAATAATTTATCCATTTAAAACAAGTATTCCTATAATTTATCAGTCACTTTTATTATATTTTTTTTTTTTGAGAAAGAAATTGATTTATCAATTTTATACTTATTAAATATGAAATTTAATTACTTGTATTTATCCTTGATCTAAAGAAAAATGTCATGAGATATCTTGAATATATGAAATTATACTTTTATTGTCATTTATTTTAAGTGAAACTAAAATTATAATTTTTATTTTTGAAGATATTTAAGAGTTAAATTTTACACTATTTTTTATGCTTATGATAATTTAGTAAATAACATTNTTCTCCATTTAAAAAAAGTATTCTTATAATTTATGAAAAACATCCCATATTGTTATTTTTTTTTATTATTATTTTTAAGAAAGAAATTGATTTATCAATTTTATACAACTTAGATAAAATTATAATTATTAAATATGAAATTTAATTACTTGTATTTATCCTTGATCTAAAGAAAAATGTTATGAGACATGAAATTATACTTTTATTGTAGTTTTTTTAAGTGTAAAGATAAAATTATAATTTTTTTAATTTTTTTGAAGTTATTTATGAATTAAAATTTATAGCATTTTTTTATGTTTATGATAATTTAGTAAATAACTTTTTAAGAAACATATTTTCTAAATTCAATCAAGCAAATGAGACATGAATGAAAACAACCAAGAATATATAACTTTAGAGATAAATTTACAAAGCTAATTTATGCACGCCTATAAAAAATAAATAAATAAAAAACTTTTTTTAAAAAAAAAAAAACAAAGATTCCCATCTTTATGATAATTTAATTTTTTAGATCTTATAACATATTAAACCTAAATAAGTGTAGTTATGATTAAATTAAATTAATTTTTTTTTATTTTTGAAAGATTTAAATACATGTCACATAATTACTATGTATTTATCTTACACAAAATGATACTCATGCTAATACCACTTCATCCATGAAAAAGGTAAAATTTTGGTTCTAGAATTTTAGAAAGTAAGTAATTTTGATGTGAAAAATTTGAGTTGAAAATTTAAAATAAAAATTTAGGTGCTAGATAGTTAAATTCATAATAATTTTCCCATTGTAGATAGGGGTGTGAACGAGCCGAACACGAGTGAGCTCAGACTCGTCTCTTGTTTAGCTTGTTTATATTTCTAGCTCAAAAAGCGTGTTCTTATTCGGCTTGTTTACTTAGCGAGCCGAACACGAGCCGTTCATGAACAAAGAGTCTTTTTGACAACACTAATCAGACGGTCATAAGATTGGGGCATAATTTATTAAAACATCATTTGAATCTAATCTAAAAATTTTTATTCTATTTTCTTAATTAGTACTTTTAATTGATTATAAATCTTTGTAACCTTGTAGTCAATTAAACTTTTTAAAAATAATACTCATCAAAGATATAATAAAATTGATTAGTGGTATTTCAAGCCAAAACGAGCTGAACACGAACGAACAAATACTTATTAGTGTTGTTCGTGTTCGGCTCATTCACTTAGCGAACGGGCCGAATACGAGCTTCTTAAAGAGCCGAACAAGAGCTGTTCGCGAACAACAAGTCGTTTTGACAGCCCCAATTGCAGATCATCTTGGGGCTCTAAAAACCTTGATTTTGCATTTAGTTAGGGCCGTTTGAGCCTACTTTTAATTTTTATCTTAATTTAATTTATTTATATTTATATTTAATTTGAAATAAAATATATTTTATATCAAGACATATTTAGTTATTTTTCAAAACACTTAAATCCTTTAAAAATTATATTGAATATTTTAAAAAAATATATATATTTTTTCAATAACAATATGCCCCAATTTTAAAATATAGGACTTCAAAATAAATTTTTATATGAAATGCCAAAAAGAAAATGCAAAAAAAACATCATAAAACAAATATGAGTACAATGCACAATCTAATTATTCCCTTACTACAAGCTAAAACCAAAATCAAGGCAAAATATAAGTCCACATAAATAAATAAATAAATAAATAAATAAATAAAAATATTATTAAAATTTTATTTCTTCCAAATGACAAATAACTCTTAGAACATGCGCTTGAATTAAGCTGAATAAACATATTCTTTATTAAGTATGATTAAGATTAACAATGCATATTAAGTTGAATTAATCACTGAATCAATAATAAATTTTCTCCCAAAAACATAATGTGAGGAATTATAGCTGTAGAGCTCAAATCTCCAACTCTCCTCCTATCCACATGTCCAAGACACCATTCAAGCACCCCCTTCATTCTAAATTCACACAAAAAATAGGACTAAAGTGAGAAATTGACCACATAAAAGATGAACTTTGATGAAAATAGCAAAAGCTAAAGCATAAGTGATTTAAAATTGGCTCCTTGAATCCTCATTATCTATGTGTTTGGATTAAGTGCTGCCTAATAAGCTAAACATAATATTTAGAAATCATTTTAAACTTTTACACATCTGCTATATCTTTTACTTGATGCTCTGACAATAATTTTTATTTACAAATTTAATCGGTGTATTTTCTATTTTTTCGGCATGTAAGTCTAATCATTTTTAATTTATTTTCAATAGATAACAACTATAATCATTCCTTTTTGTTTTTTGACTCAAATCATTTCTACAATATAATTATTCACTAATCTATCCTTCTAAATTTTGTTTTATGATACGTTTGGGGCAGCTTGTGCATATCCAGATAAGCCGTTTATCTGGAAACGCGAACCACGGGGTTTGACCAGGTTCGACCCGCGTTCTGCATTTAGTATAAAAAAACAAACGTGTTTTCGGATAAGCTACTCAAAAGCAGTTTTCAAACGGTGAGGCACAGTTTTTCAAATAAGCTGCCCCAAACGGAGCCTCAGTGTCCTCTTTTTTATAACACTCAATATTGCTTACTGTCAACGCACAAATCCATACAATACATTTCCATATACTTTAAAAATGCAATGAGATTTAATATAAGCCTATGTTTAAGGTGGAAATACTGTTAAACGTTGAGATGGTTGAGGCAGAGAGAATGAATGGCCACAAAAAGATTGAACCGACAGATCTTCAGAGTATTAAATTACTAATTGGGATGCCATTTCTGGAATTTTCACAGCAGCAGAGAGTTGAATGGCCACAAAAAGAAGATGAAACTTTGGTTTTAGATTGGAAGCGGGAGTGAAAGGGACTGTGCTCATAGATTTATAATGACATGAAGGAATATAAAATTATTTTGTTTGACACACAAAGAAGGAATAATAACTTAGTTGTTGCTATATGTGGGATTAGTGCTGCAAATAAACTGAGTGTTTCACAAGCTAATCATGCCTCGGCTCGATTAAAGCTCGTTCACGATAATTTAAGTAATTAATCGAACAAGCTCAAACATTTTTGTAGGTACTCGATCACTAAATGAACTAACTTGAATAGTTTGTTTTTTTATTCATTTATGTTCATGAACAACATGCCAGTACCATTTAAAGCCTGTGAACAAATTCATGAACAAGCACGATTATAGCTCAATTATGACCCGTTCATAAATAATATTGTTTAAATGTTTATTTTGAGGCTCAATGAGCATTATTTGATAAGATTCGTTTATTTCTCCAAATAAACTACTCCTATAAAACTCGAGTAAGGCTAGGTTAAACTTCTATTAAACCTCAATTATGAGTCATCTATTTAGTTAAATGAGCTGCTTGTCAATAAGCTTGATAAAATCCCATAAAAACTGAGCTGGAATCGAGCTCGAGCTGATCTTGAACAAGTTCTTAATAAAATAGCTTGAACTCGAACAAGTACCTGCTAGGCTCGGCTCGGTTTGGTTCATTTGCAGCCCTATGTGAGATAATACTCTAAAGAAGAGATTTTTATTTAAATTTGGTGAAAAGTTAAAGAAGGGATAAATGTTCTGAAAATTAGAAACGTAGTGTCACGACCCTGCTTGGTGTTTAGACTTAATCAAGATGTGAACAGATGATCAAACGGTGAAAACAAATTTTTCTATTTTTATTTTCTATCACTGTTAATTAAACATTCAAAAGGAACATGAAAGAGTCTCTAAAAAAAAATTATAGTTATAAATTTATTTTAGTTCAAATTATTCACATCTTCTATAGACGTTTTCTCTTCTATTGCACATATTTTGATCAAATAAAATGTAAGTTTAAAACAAAATTGAGCTACAAAAGCCAGTGAGTACACCTACTTATAAACTACAGCGAAGTAATAAAAAAAAAGAAACAATATAAAAGCCTTAGTTTATTTTTTCTTGATATGATCGTCATGATAGTTTAAAAACATACAATGTGTTTTACTATATTAATACTATATCTATATCATTTTACATCTATACAATCGTCATAATAACACAATCTAAAAATTGTACCAGAAAGTACATCGATTTCAATAACCTTTTCTATTAACGTGAACAGATACCTTAGTGTTTCTCTCCCTAATGCCATAAATGAGTGAAATCCATCATAGTCAACAAGCACATGCAAGCATAGTATAAATCATTTCATTTGCATTCTAATTATTATTCAATATACATCTTTATAATATACATATGTAATAGATAAGAATAATTATGCAAATCCTTGACATTTATTTCAAGATGTTCAATTTGAATAATAAGGCAAAATAAACATAATCTACTTATAATACAAAGATATCTTGACTAATGTCATTTCAATGCAAGTGGTTTATAAAAAATATAATATTATTACAATAATTCAAAAGTAAATGTGCCCACAATGATTTCACATTATGAAATGATCATTTCAAATCTAATTGTTCTTTCTTCTATATTCCCTGACAATAATTAACATAACTCTAAATTAACATTTAAACATAATTTCAATTTTATAAAAGAAATTCAATTTAAATTACCCTAACATACCATAATAAAACTTGTTCTGTTGATTAGTTTGACTCTCCTTCATCCTTTAATTCAAAAGCTCTTAATTTAAAACCATAAACCCTTACCTTTCTTCACCCTGTCTTCCTCTTTTGCACAAATACTGACTTCAATCTCCCCAATCAGAAACTTTTATAGCTTCAATCTTGATTTAATTAAACCTACTATATAACATAAATAAATAAATATATAAATTAAATTCATTAATTAATATAATAAAACCATATCTCACTTTATAATCTCCTTTGACCTAAAATTGCCCCCCCCCCCCCCTCTTCCCCGTACGCTTCCATCTCTTCATCCCCTTTGTTAGGTCACCTGCATGCAAGCCTTCAACGTTGGCAATTGTTCTCTTCTCTACTCTTTTCCTCTCCTCTTCCCTCCTTCACATGGACAAAGCTGCATGACTTCTCACCTTCACGCCTCTACTGTTCAGCCCTCTTCAGTTCAATGTCTCTATCTCGTTTCCTTCACATAGACAGACTCACACTCGACTTCATCTCCATTAAGTGGCATCCCCGCTCCTCTTCTGCCCTCGCACAAGAGTAATGATCTCACATATGACACTCCTCCTGAAATGTAGCTAGGGTTTATGTCACGATCCGAATCGTGATTTGGAATTAACCAAAGTGGGTATAATTGATCAAACAGTGTGTTTTAAATTTTCTACATTCGTCTATATTTTAACAGATGAAAGAGCCACTATAAATTAAATTAAAGCGATACAATTAAGATTTACCTCGTTGATGGTTGTCTTTGTCTTTTATAAATAATTTTTCATCTTTCGCTTATCCTTTAATAATTTAATTAAACCTGAAAAGTTAGTTAAAACAACAGTAAGCCAAAAGAGCCAGTGAATCTCAATACTTCTAAACTACAACACTACAAGAAAAAAAATGGACAAATATTTTAGTTAAGTTTTTTTTATAAATAAATATAAATATTTAACATATTATTCAAAGAGATCTTATTTCGTTCTTCTTAGTTGAGCTTTTTTGAGTTGCCAGCTTGTCTTATCATCTTTGTATAATTCTCTTTCCAGATAAGTCTTTTTTTAGAGAGGAACCGAAAAGAAACAAAACACGACAAAAATAGACAAACAATTTAAAAAAAAACAAAGAAAATTTTCATAAGGCAGCCTTCGCGTGATAGCCCAAGAGCGTACGTTCGAAATGAGATCACATTGAAAATGCCTTGGAAGCATATCCATGAAGAGAACCCTATAAAAGCAACTCATAACTAATGAATCAAGTTTTAGTGTTTGTTTTGGGTCAAGATTAGCTCTCAAAGAACGTATCCCTTTGGTTAATTATATTTTGGGGATGCCTCAGAATACACTCAATAAAAAAAATCTTGCTTACAAAATTTTGATCTGATTATTTAGGAAACCAAAAAAATTTAAATCATCACAAAAGGGAGAATACCTATGCTTTCGATGCCAATACTGAACCATAAGGCAAATGGTGAATCACCATAACCACTATAGGCCATGATGCCTAAGAATACGGGGCCAACAAGACGATATCAACAATTGTTTCAAAAGGATGATAGAACTCAAAAGAGATGTCAACGGGAAGGGGAGGAATCCCTAAGTAAGTAGAGGTAGTAGGCCAGGATACCATAGATCCTTCATTACAAGTTATAGAGACCCAAAGTCTACCTAATTGTAAAGGTAGTTGACCCAATCCGACCGAGACCTCTTGTCAGCCATTCATGAATTGCCTCGTCCAAGAGAATCCCGATAGCCCTGAGGCCAAAGGAAGGAAACCTTTTGTTTCCTATCACTCTCTAAAGGACAGAATAGGGAAAAATGGGACTTATACTCTTCAATTTGATGATGATGTCACTAGAAAGGAGAAGAGGAAAGGGGTCCAGCTAAATAGCTAGAACCGCCCCAAAAGGACAAATACCACCGTTTGGGTCGAGGGAGACACTAGCACCCTAGTTGTTCTAGAGAACTTATTTAAAAATTTATGTCTGGGTTAGTTGATTGAAGGAACATGAGGAATCCTCCTTGAGACATGTAGAATGATGTAGTTATCCTTGTAATTGATTTACTTGTGGAGACCCTATTAGGGATGATTTTTGGGTAATGTCCATGCTATGCAATCCCGTTTTAAAATCGGCCTGAAGGTCATGCAATAAAGTAAGTGCAGATTTTAAATAGTAGAAATATTTTAATCCTAAATTTTAAATTTTATCTTGAATCTTTTATTATTAGAATTTTTTGGTTCTTAGAGAGCCTAGCCAGACAAACCAGCAAGCCAAGAAAACGAAAAGGCAAGCACAATGCATGAAAGTAAAGACATGCCAAACAAAATAAAAAGAAGTCGGTGCCGCTCGGTTGGCAAAATATTCCAGGAAAGAAAAAAAAGTGGCTAGACTCCGCATAGGCATGCCCGATTCTAGTTCTATACATGAATGTAAATTCGAAATTAAGGTATAGGACACGAGCTTCTGCTCCTGGTCCCTGTCACGTGGTTTTTTGCACCGTGCACCTCGAAACTCATGCTCAACCTTATTTCTGATATAGACTCGGTCCTCTAAACTCCATCATATACAAGATAAAATAAAAAAAAGACTCGACATGCAGAAAAGTTAGAATGGATTATATCCATGCAACACATATGAGCCATGTCTGGCGAGAGGATCTCTTAGCAGCACCTGCAGAAAATCTTAGCTTTCAAATCATTACTTGCTCATCTTTTTTTTTAATGTGTGTTTAGGCATGTCTCCCTGCAAGAAGACCGCCTTTAATATACTTTTGTGCATGTCTTAAACTCAGCATACACACAAAAGCATCACACAAAAAAATGTCTGACCAGGACAACCAATCCAATAGACCTATAACTAGACATAAAAAATACTGCCTAACATCCTAGCTCTATCCTAGCACACCATCTAACAAAAGTGTTCTAACCGGCATCTAATTGCATGAACAAAGATAGAGGCTACCTGCATGACTTATACGAAGTCACCGATTCCGAACTAGTCTTAAAGATACAAGAGATCTAGTATTTGTCACAGAAATTTTTTTTTGAAAGATTTGGCCTTGCATAATTTTTGTTTGAAAATATAGCGGTTTATTAAATGTGAACTCGCACATGCAATGTGACATATGTTAGATTCCTTGGAACTGTAGCAAAGTCATATTTGTGTTGATCTCGATGCAATAACTCACAATGCTTACTAAAATTTACTCGACAAGCAATACTAGTTAAAGTATCACAATTAATACATGGGTCACTCACCTAACGAGTTTAATTTGCTATGAAGCACACATGGGGATGCTCATGCAATCAGGTAAAATGATACACTCAAGTGGGTATACATTGTGCACTCAATGAATTCAAGGGATTCAGGGTCTGTTTGGGGCAGCTGCAGATTCTCAATAAATTCAGAGGATCTAGGAAACTGCTTCGGGGAAGCTGGTTGTCTGTTTGTTGCACCTGTATGAAAATAGTTGTGGGACAGCTGTTTATAGAAAAATGGCAATTCTCTCCCTAATAAGATACTTTATGAGATTTTCTTGTTTGTTAGCACGCCATCTGAATCAAATCGTTTCAGCTGATTCAAAATTTATAAAAAAAGTATTATAGAAATACAAGTTTTTATATATCATTGTAAAAAATTTTTCTCAATAAATATCATATCTCCAAACAAGCTCTAATCTCTCCATACAAACCTCAAACTTGCAGAAACCAACACTCAAATATAAAATTCCTTCATCAATTTCTAACAGAAATATGGATGGTGAAAGGGTCAGATCCAATTACGTTGCTACCTCTCCATACCTCATAAACACAAGGGGCATCCTCGATGCTTTCAGCCCCCTAGTAGTGAACACCGAAGCAGAAGGAAGCAGGCGGTCGTGCATTCCGTCAGCCTTTCCCTATCAAGAAATTGCGAGAGACTGGGGAGCGCGGGATGGAGCTGCTTTGGGGACGCTAGGGCAGATCAGGCTAGTTTGTGCATTCACAGGACGGAGCTGCTTTGGGGACGATAGGTCGTGCATTCGCGGGACGGAGCTGCTTCGGGGACGCTAAGGCAGAAGAGTTCAATCGCAAGAGATTGGTGAGAGCAAGGCAAAGGCAATAAAAGCAGATCAATAACGCAGGCCGCGGGGTCAATCCCACAGCCTGCATTCCGTCTATTTCAACGGTGGTCAGCGACGAACGTTGCTTCTAAATGATAAATTTTATATCGGCTTCGCGAAATATGCGGCCCCAAACGGAGCCTTAAAGCATAACCTAAATTGAGCACACAATATGGGTTGCTTATGGCATTCAAGGGGGATGCCATAAGAGATGAGGCGGCATGCTCTCCATTTAGGTAGTTCAAACACCGATGGGCTAGCCTTACTAGCCACCACTCATCCAAGACTTGCAAGTATTGAGCCAGACACATATGGTGGCATATGTGTGCAGTAGTATCATAGCTGTTGGTGTTCAAGGAGACACCAGATGCAAACATATGCCAAAGGCAAATTTGATTTTCATGCGATAATATTTNTTTATGGCATTCAAGGGGGATGCCATAAGAGATGAGGCGACATGCTCTCCATTTAGGAGGTTCAAACACCGACGGGCTAGCCTTACTAGCCACCACTCATCCAAGACTTACAAGTATTGAGCCACACACATATGCTGGCATATGTGTGCGGTAATATCGTAGCTGTTGGTGTTCAAGGAGACACCAGATGCAAACATATGCCAAATGCAAATTTGATTTTCATGCGATAATATTTAACATATCACACAACATTCAAAAATTCATTTTTACACACAAGCATGAATCCAAATAATTTAACGTGACCATGAAAATGAAGCAAATGCAAGTGCAAGCAGTGCGACATGCAATTGATTGGTCGATTAGACCTTGGTGGCCAATCGAACCAAAAGTAATTGGTCGAATTATAGCTTTGTGATTAGGCTTGGTGGCATGCAAACTTCTGTGAAGGAGATCCACCAGATTTCTGATCGTCAACACTTTTCTGGTCAAGAGATGGACACTATCTTGCTATATGACTAGACTAACGACATCAATAACAAGTGTTAGAGCCTATCAAGCATTCTCCCTTATGTTGTCTTCTGAATTTGGTACAAGTGATTCCAGTACCTTGAGTCGTACCTCTACTAACTCCACCCGAATTATTTTTAAACTTCTTCTCATTGGATCATTCTAAGTAATCTACATGTCTTGCAGTCTTCCTCTTGTGCATCTCCTGAAGCTTTTAAGTAAGCTGATAGTTGATCTCCACTCTTCTAGTTCGTTCCACTAATACTGAGGATTCATCGATTCCTAAGGGTAGTAATAGCTTTCTGATAGAAAATTTTAATCACAAAAAGAAACTGTAGCACTTCTCTTCTGTGTTAGTGATCAACTGTGATGAATGCCTCGATAGTGCAGTAAATTCTACTTCGTACTATATGACCGTCTTCTTTCCTTGCCTCAACTTGAGGAACTTGTCCTGCATCTATCTTCAAGCGGATACATATACAAACCATTGTCTGAATAGCTCCACGAATTCTTTCAAACTAACCATCATGTTGGGTATGTCCCCTAAAATGTCCTAACACTGCCCACGCCATCATCTTTCGGCTTCTCCATCCAGCACAAACGTCGCCAATGGTACTCTATTTTCCTCTAGACAAGTCATCCTATCTAGTATCTTCTCTATTCTCATTAGCCAATTCTCCGCTTCAACTGGGTCTTCAGTTACTTTGAACAAAGGTGAATGCAGATCTTGAAAATATGTTCAAGTATTTATCCACAACAATCATTTCTGATAAGTTGCAATCTAGACTCCTGAATCAATTGAGTCATCGCCGCCATCATTTAGGTGAGGATATTCGTGTTCACATTTATAGTAGACTGTACTTCTTTATTTTCTATTGAATTTTCTTCTATGATTTCAAGTGTATCACTATACTTGAATGAATAATTATTACTTGGAGTTAAATGGAGTTAAGTTTAAAATTTTAAAATTTTCTTATAATTAGATTATTGGCTTTTTCATCAATATTCAATTAATTTATCCTAAACCTTGCACTCTAATATCACTCTTGTTACAAACTGCCCTTGGGCTAGAAATTAAGCAAGACAGGTACAAATGGTCAGACAGAGTAATTTAAATTTTCTATATTTGTCTACATTTTAAGAGATGAAAGAGTCATTACAAATTAAATTAAAGCGAAAATTAAAATTTACCTCGTTGATGGTTGTCTGCATCTTTTATAAATATTTTCTTGTCTATCACTCATCTATTAATAATTTAATTAAACCTGAAAAAATAGTTAAAACAACAGCGAGCTAAGCGAGCCAGTGATATTCATACTTTTAGACTACAACAATACAAGAAAAAGAAAGAATATGTATGCTAGTTAAGTATTTTTTTATAAATCAATATAAACATTTGACATGCTACTCAAAGATAACTATATTATTATCATATCAATATCATTTCATATTTATATAATCGTCACAGGAGATACTGTCTAAAAATTGAACTACTTAAAATACTTCAATATTAATATCTTTTTCTATTTATGTTGCATGTGTACATTAGTGTTTTCCTACTAGTACCATTAAGGAGTTTTCCATCATAGTCAGTCATGCACATACAAACAATCAACATAAACATATGTATTCATCACATTCAATTCAACATACTATAAAACATACATCAAATGCATGAGTAAGTAGCTACGACATCTATAATGATATGACAAATAAATAAAAGCAATATCTCAATTAGAATAAGACACAAATATCATCAATTACAAACATATTGGAGAATAAATAAATTATTAATATAATTTAAAAGTATGAGTGCTCACCTTGATGATGTGTAATTTGCTATTGGCCATGACGTTGATTCTTCTAAAAAAACGAAAATCTAAAATTAACATGTATAAATTAATTTCTATAAAATATCTCATTATTATTATTATTATTTCAAAATCATTATTAAATATTTTAAAGTTATTAAAACTTACTCATATAATCTTGGTTGAGACTTAACTGAAATCACACTTCATCTCCACCTTCCGCACAAATGAGTTGCAACTGCAATCCTCCTTCCGCACGCACTCTCTTCTCTTTCAACTTCAGCGTTCTCCTTCGTCACATTTCTTTCTCCTCACCGCCTCTTCTTCCTCTGTGTTCACACGAGCTCTTGCACAACAATACACGAGCTCGACCTCTCCTTTGCGATGGTCCTTTCTCTCTTCTTCTTCGTTGGTATGCTAGAGCACGGGTTCCTTCGCTACTCCAACCTTCCTCACTTCTTTTTGCACCAAACTGCTCGAAGATGAACTCCTTCATCTTCCTCTTTGACTTGACTTACTGGTAAGTAATCTTGCCATGGCCGATCATTTTATAGGCGAACTCGTCTCTTTGGCTTCTGATCCCATCGTTTCCTCTCCCTCCCTTTCAGCCATCCACGACTCCTCATTTCTTCTTCTTTGATTTCTCTTGAATGTTCCAATCTTTGATTCCCTTCCACTTGGTTCGTTTCCTCTCCTTTCCGTAACTGAAATGAGTCATTACAATTTACATCATTTTCTTCTTCCTTTGTTTATGTTTCTTGCTCTCTCCTCTGCCATGTCTCATGCAATTGCTACGATCCTTCTGGTTTGAATAGAGAAGTATGCCTCTTAAGTATAATCCTCGAGATGATAATTAGTTTGAATCGAGCCAGATTTAAATTCTTCTATTTATTATTATTATTATTATTATTACCGATTAATGGTGTAGGAATATCCAAGTTTTCAGTATTCAGCATGCAAGTTAAGAATCAACAGCATAAAGGACAAAGGACATTCAATAGGCTGCAAACAATGGAATGCTCAACAATTCCAAACATGAAGCATGCACCACGGCATATGATAAAGACACGGCGCAACATGAACATAAAAGCACAAAATAATCATAACATGTAGAGCATGACACAACATGAACATGATTCTTTTTTATAAATCATTACCATAAAATGTGTAATCAAAACACTTGATGTTCATATTTTATACCAAAAAGTATCATAAAATGAAATATAGTATGTATTAAAATTAAAAAACTTAGCAACCAACAAAAATATAGGTTTAATTACAGTTATATTTCCATTATGAAGTGTATTTGCTTTATTAAAATTGCTCATCGTCAACAGCGCACAAACATTAGCATTAATAAATTCGTATTAATCGGACAATATTTAGATCTATTATCTGAGCCCAAATATAAAAAGAGAAATTTCTAAATAAAAAAAAAAATATGAACACATTGATGACCATTAGTTGATCCTTAACATACTTGACATCACGATTACATTGCCACTACCACCAACATTCTATTCAATAGAACCTACACTATTATCGAAAAGTTCGCTCATAAAAAAATACAATCATCACGTATCTCAACTGTGTCAAAGTGTGACAATATCATGTCCGACTCTGAAGTTATAAAAAAAAAGGGCATCTACAAACATACCACCCTATTCCTAGGCATTTACATATCAAACACTTAAACTTTATTTTTTACATTTAATAATCTAACCTAAATCTTCCATATCACATCAAAAACACCACCATTTTAACTTTTAAAAGTGAAATACACCTTTTCATGTATGGGTAAGTTGGTCTATACATAAAAATAGAAGTTTAGATGTTAGATATGTAAAATACAAAGGAATTGAGTGATATATACGTAAATCTTCGTAAAATAACTACAAATATGATTTTTCAGCATGTCAAAATTGCTAATAGCGTGCCGAAGGAGTGTGTTTCACATGCATCCAACAATGAGTGAAAAAGGATGAAAGGTTACAAAAGTTGAAGCAAGATGGAGAGCAATGATGGAGAAACTTGTAATAAGGATTTGAGCAAGGAAAATTAATCATCGATTAAAAAAAAGTGGCATTAAAATGTCCACTCCAACCTCAAATTCATGCCGATGCCCCCAATCGAGTTCACTCACTATCAAATTATTGATAATTATGCTTTCGACGTGGAATTGATTATCCAAAAACCAGGTTTTTTATGAAATTTTTTTGGTGGCTTTAAGCCAGTTAATATCTGACGAATACAAATTATAGTGCCAAAAAAAAGTAGTAGGCTAAGGGTTAAAAAACAGAAAAACCAAAATGGATAACACTACTAAACTTATTGCACAACTAAAATAATTCATTGAAGTTTAGGATTACCTCTAAATTTTTCTATTCCTTTGATGTAATGACCAGCAATGCTAAGGAACCAATCAGTACATACTGCAAGACAGTATAACATTAATTAGCACAAGGAACGTCATGAGAGAGAAAAAGAGCCTACAAAAAGATTAAAAAGATCCAGAATAGATAACTAGCATCTTTTCATTTACAACAATCCATTAAAAAAGCTATTTATAATCGATAGCAATACAATAATCTGCTGATAACAGCTTTCCATGTAAAATAATCCAATAATTTGTGGATAGCAACGTCCATTTCTAAATTTCCCAACTAATAACATATTTCCAAATTTATTTTAACTGAAAATTATTTCTCTACCAAATTATGCACAACTTCTCATCTTTTTTTTTACACAAAGCGAGGGAATAAAATTCAATCATACAATTCCCCTCTCCTCATTTTAAATTTCAATATAATATTAGTGACATTGAAGTTCTACTAGTTGCGATACCAAAATGTCTTTTATTGTGGACTTTCTTTTCCAAGCCGACTGATACTTCACTAACACAGGAAGCTAATCTTCGTCCAAAAAAAGTGAATCCTTTCGAAAAGAAGATAGCGGCAATTACACAAAGAAAATGGAGGAAATAACCGCAATGAAGTAAGTGATCAAGAAGCTGGCAACTCTAATGCTACAACACAAGTTCAAAATGGAAAAATTAAATCCAAAATATGGAAAATCCATAATGAAATAATTGACTAAAATTCCAAAGAGAGCTGCCAACAAAAAGAAAAAATGCAATAGCTTTCTCCTTCCTTCAGCTATGGGCAACAAACCAAAAAAGACAAACTATATTCCTGCTACAAGTTCAATTAGGAGCATCACCGTGATAAGCCTGGTTGGTCAAAAAGCTAAACTTCAAATGTCCTCATCGCAAATAGGAATAAAACTACTAATTTGATGGTGGACACGAGAGCATCAAATCATATGACACGAGACAAAAACATCTTCCAAAATTATAGGCCATTCCATGACTATTATGATGCTTGGATTGTGAATGGATCACTATCAAAAGTTGTCTACAGCAGTTCTAGCATTCTCTCAAAAAAAAAAAATCTAAAACTGAACTCTCAGCTTTAGCGTCTAACCAAAATCGTAATTTGTTATTGTTGAGATTTGTATAATGTGGGTCCTATTTGTAAATAGAGAAGTCTAGAGATTTATTTGTTAACGCTACATCTTGTTAGGAATAAAACCAATAATTTGATGGTAGACACGAGAGCATCAAATCATATGAAACGAGACAAACATCTTCCACAATTATAGGCCATTCCATGACTATTATGATGCTTGGATTGTGAATGGATCACTATCAAAAGTTGTCTACAGAAGTTTTAGCATTCTCTCAAAAAAATAATCTAAAACTTGACCCTCAGCTTTATTGTCTAACCAAAATTGTAATTTGTTATTGTTGAGATTTGTATAATGTGGGTCCTATTAGTAAATAAATGAAGTCTAGAGATTTATTTGTAAATGCTACATCTTGTAAGGCTCTATATAAGCCCATCTTCAATGAAATGAAGTAAGCTCTATTAAGCAAACACTTTCAATTTGGAATCAGAGCCTCAACACTAACCCTACCCGAGCAGCTGTCTTGTGCTCGATAGGTCGAAGACTTAAGTGACATGAAACAACGACGACATGCGAAGCAATGACGGTGGCTTTGAGCAAGACAGAGAGGAGAAGGAATGACTACACAACTTGATCGGTACAAAATCGCGATAGACACTAGCGGAGACAGATCACGACGGGATCTTCTTCCGCAACAGACAAGAGAGGAGACAACGAAGGCTCTATGCGATGGGGAAGAGGAAGAAGAGACAAAGGATTCTGTAAGGCGTGAACAGTAGATTGAGCGGAACTGTGCAGCGGAGACATTCGGTGCAGGAGATGGGACTTCTGTTTGAGCGTGGAGGCTGAGTGAACAAAAAATACGATGGGGAATCCGTTGCAGTCTTTGCATATGGTGAAGTGCGGCAAGGCTTCGACTCTTGCAGACTCTTTGACATCCGGGACAAAGGGGTTGCGGCTTCGTGTGGCCTTAAGCAAAGTGAATCACATGAACTTCTAGGTAGGAAGTAGCGTGTGTGTGTGTAATTGAGAATGTCAGGAAATGAGGATAGTACAAGAGGTAAGGGTTTGAAATGTTTTGGGAAGATGGATCCAGAAGTTCTAAAGGTCTTGGTCGGGCTCATACATGGAGCTACTGTCTCAGCGAGAGCTACTACCTCAGCACATGCGCTGACAAAAGTGAAGCTAGATCTCCCTCATGTGGATCGAAAGCTCAATGGACTGACCACGTATTTGAGTTAGTCACGTTGAATCGAGGCTGCTCCAGTAGGGAAGAGACTAGAAAGATACCTGACGAAGGTCCAACCAAAGAGTGACCGTGTTGAGAGGGATGAGTGGAGGACCACAAATGCCATGTTTTACAGCTGACTACTCAACTCGATGGTTTCATCGATTGCCTCATCAATATATGACATTAGAAAGGTGAGCAACATTTAGGCGAAGCTGAAGAAGATTTATGCTAGAGTTGAGAATCACATGAGGGTGTTTCAGATTCAATGTGAGATAGAGGCAATGGTTCAGAGTGATAAATCGATTTAGGAGTACTCCATAGATCTAGAACGGTTGTAACAAGATCTTGATCACTTCTTACCTATGCCGAGCTGTGGTGATCAAGGGTGCAACAAGGGAGAGATCTTTGTAAAGACGAGGACTATGCGGTTTCTGGCTCATCTAAATCCAGCCTTTGATCAGAGAAGATCAGCTCTCCTAGCTCAAGCGACTATTACTACAATAGATGAGGCCATTGCGCCAATGATACAGGAGGAGAGTCGCATGAAGCTACACTCTGAGCCGAGTGGTTTTTTGAGTGCAAGATCAACATTGGTTGCTGCGAGCCCAGGTATGCTAGGTGTCCATAGGGAGAGTCATAAGTGCTAAAACTGTGGTGAAGTTGACCATCTTAGCAGAGCCTGTCCTAAGCCACCTAAGGAGAGAGAGAGAGGCAGATGAAGATGGACAAAGTGGAGGTCGTGGTTGTGGTTGTGGAGTCGGAAAGGTGGAAGAGGAGGCTACCAGACAAATCTGATGGTAACAAAGAATGAGGGAGAGACACGTGTGGTCTTTACTAGTGAGAATCATGAGTTTCTAGAGCTATTGAAGAGGAAATTGAAAGCAAGAGGAGATGAAGCTGAGCATGTTTCAAAATCCATCGATATCAATGGATAACATTGTCATTTATGCTCACTTCAACAAAGGTACTGGTGGACACTTGTTCTTGCCTCTATTTCCACCACAAATGATCAAAATGGATCAAAGGCATACCAAAACAGAGAGAACCCAAGGAGAAGTCACCATCAATTGTGTTAGCGAGATTCAAAGAGGGGAGAGGGAGGAATGCCATAATCCTTTACGTAGGGATGATTCAGATGAAGAGGATAGCAGACCATGATGCTTTCAGATTCAGAATCAGAGGAGACCGAGGGATGAAGTGCCTGTTGGAGGATAAAAAGACAAATGAGTGAAAGTAGACATTGAATTTTGAGCGAAGAATAAATCCGAATGACTTCATCGAGTGGATACAGACGATCGAGAGGATCTTTGAATATAAGGAGGTGCCAGCTGATAGAAAAGTGAAGATTATTGTTATCAAGTTAAAAAAAAAGTGACTTTTTGTGGTGGGAGAACCCGAAGAGAGAGAAGGTCGGAGCAAGATTGTCACTTGGGAGAAGATGAAGAAGTTGATACAAAAGAAGTATCTACCGCTACACTACCGCCATAATATATTCTTGAGGCTACATGACTTACATCAAAGGAATTTGTCGGAAGAGTTCACTACTCAGAGGCATCCCCAACTGTGCTCCCTGATGTGATTGAAGAAGAATGGTCAAAATTAACAGGAGATGCCTCGTTGAGTTTTCTATTGAGAACCGTGGGATAAGGTGTGGTGTGACGTGGTGCCCATGAATGCCTGTCATATCTTGTTGGGGAGAATGTGACAGTTTGATAGTCGGACTTCAAATGATGGATTCAAGAACACCTCTTTCACGAAGGATTGAAAGCACATAGTTCTCTTACCTTCTGTGGAGCCCAAAGTTACATGTGCTCGTGCCATCATAGAAGCGCCGGTGGGACAAATTTTGGTGATGATAGAGGGATAGAAGAGTCGATTATAGACTTTAGACAAAATAGGGCAACCACTAAAGAGAGAATTCTGGGGTATCTTGACTGATAACTTGCCACCAAAGCCACCACTGTTAGGAGAGGTTTGGTTCGCCATCACATTGAAGAGGGATGGGCTAGCATTGGGCTACATTTAGAAGACTCTACAGAGTACACTTAGCATGAAGTTTCAGTTCACTTCAAAAGGGTACCCATAACTAGTTAGACGATTGGAGGTGATTATTAGCAGTTTAAGAAACTATCTCAGGTGTTTCGAGGGGCAGGACATCCGACAATGGGATCCAGATGCCTTTAGAGGCCCAGTTAAAGACCCTCCAACCTCGATAATCACAACATTTCCCGCCAAATTCAACGTGTTCGTCCGAGTCTAACTTTCATGGCTGGGCCGAACCGATTCAGATTTTTTCGTTGTTGTGGAGTCAATTGGTTCTTTTGAGCCACTCCTAGTTATCCTATTATTTTATATTTGTTTTTCTGATATTTTAGGATTAATTCTTTGTATGTTTTCCATTATGACAGTTGTCGACGCCTCCAACTTTCTCTTCTAGATTTGTATGCAAGGGCAAGTGGTGATATGAAGGTATCTAATTTCGAGGCGGTATTATCTTCAACTTTTCTCTTCTCTGCATCTTTTCCTTTGTTGTTGTTGTCCTCCATCCCTTGTACAACCGCCCAAACAACCCATTGTAGTTGTCATTCTGCAATCCTACAGCCTCCCTGCAGCCAGCTATCTTCCACCTCCTACTTGCCACCATGTAGCAGTCCTCCTCCCAGCCTGCCGCCACCACACCGCAGCCAAGCTTCCAGACTTCCTACCGTAAACACCCCCCAACCAGCTACACTTCCACCACAACTAACTTTCCAGCCTCCATGCAACAACCTTCCTCCTATCTTGTTGCCATCCCACCACAACCAACTTCCACCATCCCGCCATCCAACCGCAAGCATCTAACGCCCCTCCATCCCACATAGTTGACCACCATACCTTTCGAATGCCACCTAGTTGTGTTATTGTCATGACTGTTGTTATTTTTATTTCCGTTTGTATCATTGTATTTCCCTATTTTGAATTAAGCAATAACATTTGGTATTCCTATCGTTCTTTTGGTCAACTCCGGTATCATTCACTCAGACTTAGGATTCTTTCCTCATGAGGTGGTCCATATTGGCCTTAGCGAATGGCTAACCCAAACAAAACCTCCCTTTGGTCTCAAGTGAGTTCAAATTAAATTTTAGCTCATTTAATGTAGGTAATAGTAATAGTAAATTCATGTTGGAACTAAGGGAACCCAAATTCAATTTAAGATCACTTGAGTTCAAATCAACTATTAGCACCCTATAAAACCCTTGGATCTAACAAACACAAATTTAAGTCTAGTGCTCTGGGAGCCCTCCTAGGAACTTAAACTCTTAAAATTTCCTTTGAGCATAGAAGGCTTCATCAGCTTGTTTGACCAAGCCAACTCTGCTTAACTTTGTGGGATCCACCAAAGATTTTCAATCCAAACAACTCTAACATGTCCAAAAACTACTAAAAATCAAACTTGATCCAATTTGAGGCCTCTAAGCCCTTGGTCAACCTAGTTAAACCAAGTCAACCATTAAGGACCTATTCACTCCACTTGACTTCAAATGAACAATCTTATGATGAAGTTTAGGCTCATCAAAGCTCACCTAAGAAGGGCTTGGTCAATCTCCATTGACCAAGTGCACCTTAAGAGTCACTTGAGCCAACTTCAAAATTTTATTCAAAGATTAAGGTCTAATTGATCCTAAGTGTTTTCAGGAATTTAATGAATTCTCACTAATATTCATAATCCAAATCCACAAGCTAATTGAACGGTTGGCCTTTAACTGATTTTAACCCAATAAGGTCATTTTGTGTTAAATCCCATCTATCTAAATAATTTCAATCAACAGGGAGAAACACATTTCTTGATCATTGCCCAACCTTTGAAACCAAATCAATTCTCAAATGCACTCAATTGGGCCTAATGAGCCCTCAAGCCCATTCTGAGCCTACATGGGTCATCATGAATTGAATTGAAACAAAACTAATCCAAATCCAAATTAAATTAGCCATACACTTCATTGAATGCAATCATAGCCAATCGAAACCAATTAACCACTACCAGGAATCCAATTGAGTCAAATTGAACCTTGACACAATGATGGCTCAATCAAACCTATTTTAGCCAAATCGAATTAAAGCCCCTTCCAATTGAATCAACCCACTCCTTAGGTCATATCCAAGCTAATTGAACTCAAATCAAATGGGAATAAGCCTCAATTAAGTCTAGTTAGGCTTGGACCGAAAGTGACCCAATTGAGTCCTTTTGAACCATCTTGGCTCAAGATTAAATACAAACCCACTCAAATAGAATCCAAAGCTGATTAAGGAACTAGTGAGTCTAGCTAGGCTCAATTTCATGACTGCTGGACCTTAATGGGGTTCAGTTGAGCCCTAAACAATAATGATTAATTTATTAAAAGAATGATTAATTAACTCAAAGTTGAAAAATATAAACAAAATTCATATAAATTTTTAAAAAGTTTAAAACTTCAAAAACGTTTTTAATATTAAGAATTAATAGAAATTAAAAGTTAATTAAAATTAATTTTAAAAAGAGATATTATTGATTAAAAATAATTTAATTAGTTCATAGAAATCTAAGAAAATCCAAGCTCAAATCCTCTAAAAAAATTCAAAAAAAAATANATTTTATTGGAAAACCAAAAGGTCACTCCTGCCCTCTTTGATAATTTACATAATTTTTGAATTAACTTGATTTTTAGATTAATTTTAAAGTATTAAAAATCTAAAAATTATAAGAAATCAAAATTAACTCCAAATAATCCTAATTCAATCATATACATCTCACATCTACTATTTCCTCTCTGCTCATTTAATTTTTAAGAAAACATACATTGAACTAAGGGCCTATTTGGCTGCTTATAGATAGAAAACATTACCCAAAAATGATGACTATTTTACTTTACACCCACTTTTATATGTGAAAATTAAATCATTACATGTAAGAGTTTTGCGAAGTTCAAAATCTATGAAGATTTCTAATAGCAAGCAACCAAATGATTAAATCTAGCATAATTTATCATTTATTAAATCCGTTTCTCATCAACAAGCAACCCAATCAGCCCTAACAATAGGCTTCATTGATATGTCAATTTGAAAGCAATTGCTCAATAATGAAATAGACATACTAAATTGGCATTGTAGATTTATGAAATTTGATGTCAAAGTGAGAGTTCGCGTCATCTTAAAATTCCCACAACACAAGAACTAAGAAGCCTCATGTGGTTTAAACCAAAGATTTCCATCAGCACATGTAAGAAGAAACAATTATCATATACAAGTTTGAAGACACGTACCTTCAAAATTGGCATATCTGTCATGATAATTGTAAAATAACCGACATATGGTAAAAATCTGTCAAAAAACCACATCAGATGCAAAAAATAGAATTTTAGAAGGATAAAAAAAATGAAGGCCGTAATCTAGGCTTCTAAATCACATGTTAAGCTAGGAGGAGAAGGTTTTCATCTTACCCTACAGCTCTCCCCATGATATGATGTTGCTGAAGCCAAAGCTGGCCAGGAGAATATAATAGGCCGGTTCTGTCATCTTCCCGGTTATTATCTCCTAAAGAACAAAATCATTGAAAATATCTTGAATTCAGGAAAGAACTGCAAATAGATTAGTAAAGGAGCATTAACGTCAACGATAGAGATAATTTTCTGACTCTTCAAAACTAAATAAAAGAACATTTACATACATACCACTTAATTTCTATGGAATTGACATATTTAACACCTAAAATCCAATTTTTACACATAAATGCCACCTTATTTACGCATGAAATGGTATATTTCCTTTTTAAAAGTTAAAATAGTAGTATTTTTTTATGTGATATCTAAATAAATCTATTCAAGCTACTCTAAAAGATTGTCTTTATTCACAAATTTTGAAAAAAAACAAAAAAAGTAAAACTTCTACAGCAAATTAAAGAAGTATTTAGGTCGAATCCCTATGACTCCAACAGAATCTACAGTAAAGTCTACAACTTGAAGAGCCCATGTCAGTAAACCATATCTGCGGAAAGTAATCATGGGCAGAAAGAAGATAGCATGCCATCATTATTCACTAGTAGACGACAACAACGACAACGACAACGACAACAACTACAAGCCTTTATCCCACTAAGTGGGGTCGGTTACATGAATTTTTTTCCTCCATTGCGTCCTATTGAGTGTCATGTTTTCATTATTCCCTCGTAGAGATCTGCTTAAATTTTCTACAAAACAAGAAGAAAAAACCATAGATGACAAGACACCATTTAATTTCAAGCTATCTATAGAAATAGTCAGCCGTGAGGTTCAGAGGCCTTTTTTTTGTGCCAATAATCCAAATCAGTCTTGAAATCCTAAAGCACAATAAGAAAACAGAAAGTAGGCTCCATGTTAGCAATAACAAGACACTGAAACAAATTTACAGATTTACAGCATAAACAAAACAATTGACAAATGAATGTAGTTAAAAATCTGGAGTTGAAGATGAATCATATACAATAAAGATGGATTGATATGAAGAAAATTTCTGCTCAATGCACTTCATTATACTAAGTACTTAGCAAAAGAGAAGAATTATAACTAAATTTATAATGCAAATAGAGACATTAGTCACAACATAATACGATCATGGGAGATATTCTTGTCATATCATCATCATTATTATCATCAGTCAAAACTAACGAAATGAACATGGGATAGGGATACATCAATTGCTCAAAAATAGATGACACTGATACAAAATTAACACTACATTAAAATACTTTTTATTTGTAATATTATTAAAAATAATAGATCACGTCAAAAGTATAATAAATTCTAAATCACTTAGTGCATAGTAAGAGCAAAATCATAATTCTTCTTCTAACATAGGACTTTTAAGATCAATATAATAAATCATAGCTTTCAGATAATAAAATAGGAACTTGCTTGTGTATAAACATGTCTTACATATGTTTAGAATCTGCTAAAACGCGTACAGAAGTGCCATAGATCTTTTAAAAAAAATTAAAGAATGAGACACGGAAAATGATATGCCAGACAAGCTTAAAGTGTCGGTAAAGATACAATCTCTATAAGTGTTTGATTTTCATAGACTGATTCTAAAGCAATAGGAATATTTCAAAATTTTCCACAGTTAAAACTGAGTAAAAAAATTTTGTGATCCCTCGATATGGTTACCCTTTACATATATAATAGCAGAAAATTGATTTACTTAAGGCGTGGTATAATTTAGGTCCTAAAAATCAACTTTACATATGAATATCAACAGTTCTAATAAATCACAGATGAAAATAATAAACTTTAGGCTCCTAAATACCAATTCAGAAGTGCAACTCAAAAAAATCTGTACCTTTTGTGAGAATATCAAGTTCTCCAGTTATTTGGCGCTGATGAACCTGCACATGCAGCTCAAAAGGTCCGGTAGAAATAGGTCATGAAAGTGAGCAAATTATTCCCCTAAAAAGTACATTAGCTGGAGCTCTTTCTCATAATTAATGTGGAAATTATAAAAAGTTTCATGAGTAAACGAGAGTTTTTGAAATAATTCGTAAAGCTACTACAAAGCTAAAATGTCAAATGAGCTGGCATTGGAGCTTTATTACGAGATTTAGCATGCTAAAATTTGGGCAACAATAAGAGATATAGTTCAGATTAAATTGAGAGTGTCTAATAACGCTCATCTATAAAAACCTAGCACAGGTTATGAGGGACACTTAAAAAGTAATTAAAAGCATATGAACAGCTCAAATGAGATAATAAAATCTTTACAAGACAATGTAATTGAATTTAAACTAATGATCGATGAAACAAAAACAACAAATTAACAACAAGCAGCATAAAACTATTATTACAAGAAAAAATGATACTTAGATGTGATATATTACAATATTTTAAGTTTACTCTATGAATTAGTAATATAGAAAATAATATAACTTCTAATGTTAGGAAGTTAAACTACAAAAGTGTCATAGGAGTATAATAAATTAAGATGATCTCATGGAGATCAAAGAGCAAATTTATAAAACTATATTTAGGCAGGAATGTTGCATAGATCCGACTGTCAGGCAATAAAAAAATAATTAACAGCTAAGTAGAATTTGAAGTAAATCTAAGAAGGATGAAAGAAATTGTTGGACGAAAGTGGTTAATCTAGGAAGGATACATAATTATTTGAAGAATTGCTAGAGTGGCATTAAAATAAAGTTGTTTAAAATAAACCTAGATGATTTGAATATACAAAATAAAGTATAAAAATGCACCCAATAGATGGGTAGATAAAAGTGTTAGAATTAGAAATAAGAAAATAAAGACCAGAGGAGACATATAAATATGTTTTTAAAAATGCTTGAAAACCTTGGGCAACGCTCAACAGAAATGAAAAGAAAAAAAGCATTATTCATAAAGCCAACTCCAAATAGTTGGGCTAAGGGCAACAATCTTGATGGTAGTTATTATGAGCATGAAAGTGCTAAGCCTTTAAGCCATCATATATGCAACGTTCCGTTGCCGGGAAGGAAAAATCGAAGAGCCAAAAAGGTAGGAGAGGAAGAGAAAAGTAGGGTATTCAAAGAAGGGAGAGGAAGCGAGAGAAAACAAACAGCTAAAGAAGAGGAAGCGAGAGGACGGAAGCCGTATTCGCTTTATAAATCACGCGACATGACAGGTTTTAACTACCTGCAAAAACGAGAAAAGAAGCGTCATGGTCTCAAGAGGGAGGAAACGTCACCAAGAAGAGGAGAGTCAGGAGGTTTTGACGTTGGTATAAAGCAGGGGAAGAGGCAACGCCGCTGTCGTGCAGAGGAGGCGACAAGTGTGGGAATTCATGCCCACTCGATCCTGACGAACGAACCAATAAAGGAGGAGAAGAGGGACGTCTCTATCGAGTTTAGATAAGTAAGTCGTGCCATCTTCATGTGCAGAGAAAGCCACGACCGAAGGGAAGCTCTGTGTGCGGGCATCGCTGGTTCGAAGGAGAAGGTAGATCGTGGAGGGGGTACCTATTTCTTTTGCTCTGGGAAGAGCCAAGCGACCGAAGTCACGAAGAAGAAGAAGAAGGAGAAAATATTACATCAGAAGTTTTGATGTAGTTTCATGTGCGTATGGTAGTATTTTAGTATTATTGGTAGTATTGTGACATTATTTTATTCAAATAATATCACAATACTGCCAATAACACCTCTTGACCTCATTTTTAGTGAGATCCAGTATTCTTCTTAGGGTTTAAGGTTTAGCTTTAAGATTCTCCCTTTGACTATCTTAGAACCTTAGAAATGAGATCCGCCTCATTTTAGAAATCTAACCTACTTCTTTACCCTTTTGGAGTTTCATATGTGTGGTATCACGAGGAAACCCAAAAATAGTCCCTATAGGACCATTAAGCCCTAGAATTGTCTTATGCACAATTTACACCTCTGCGCGCACAAACTTCACAATTCGGACAGTCGACACGTTTGATTACCAAAATTTGGATCACCTGCACCGTTATTTGTCGAAAACTTACATTAAAATTTTAAAACAATCGATCGCGGACCAGAGTTTTGACGAGAATCGAATTGGACGCATTTTTTACCCGATCGTCGATGAGGGTGTCCGAACAATCTCGGATGACGAAACGGACTACGCTGGCGCATCCGGAACGTCGAATTTAGCTGGGAAGGACATCAATTTTGATATGACTCCGAACGAGATTAAATTACGGGCAAATTGGCAAAACTTAAGTAAAATAAATAAATAAATAAAAGAGAAAAAAACCTAATTCAATCCCTAATCCCGCACCCACGCTCGCGCCTCTTTCTCCTGCATTCGACCGAGCTGCAGCTTGTTCCTCCATTCGGCCGAGCGGAAACCCTGGGACTGAATTCGTCCCAACCGAAGCCCCTCTTCTTCGCACGTCTTCGACTCGAGGTCCCCTCCTCGTACGCTCGCCTCTGCCTAAAGCTTNTATTAATTTTGGAAATTTTAAACATTTAAATGACTTGATTTTCGATTTCTACTATGATTTATGATCCAGAAAACTCATCATAAAAATTTCAAAATATTTTGAGTTCATTTGACAACTTAAATTGATTTTTAAAGATAAATACCACTCTTGACATTTAAATGATTTTTTTTAAAAATCAAAATATAACTAAAAAAATTATGAAACTTAGTTTTTGAGTTCTCTGTGATCAAGGTTATTTTATAAAAATAAAATGATATTTAAAATAAAAACTTAATTTTTGGCATATTTTAAATATTTAAATAATTAAAAATTCATAAAATCACCAAAAGTAATAAAACTCATTGAAATGTTCTAAATTGCTTCCTAATCACTTAAGAATAATCAAAATATTTTTCCCAATTCTCTAAATAAAGATATTGAATTTCAAAGCCTAAGAATAATTTTTAAAAGGCTAAAATGAGTTTTCACTAAAATAATTCCAATAAATCAAATAAAAATCAAAAAAATATAAAATTTTCTCCTTTGAGTTCTCTGACATTAGAGAGATTTTTCAAAAATACAAAATTTAATTTTCACTACTTAAAATATTTTATTGTTATTAAATAACCCAGAACTTAAAATAATTCTAATAAATCACAGAGACTTCAAAAAATCATGAAACTTTTTCCAAATGCTTCTCTGGTTTAGGTCTACCTCCAGTAAAAATTTCAAGAGATTAGAATTTACCTTGGTCAAGTTAGGAATTTTCATTGAAAAATCCTATTTTTGCATGAAAATAATTATATAAATTCAATTAAATTTTGAAAAATCACATTTTCTCCTCTGATGTCTTAATTGAACAATGAATGAGGTAGGATAAAAATTTCAAAATCATTTGAATTGAATTTGACAAATTATGAAGTGCTAGAGCCTTAGGGCAAATGTGTAATTTTGACAATTTAGCCTTAATTAACATTTAGGCTTAAGTCAAGGAGGGAAAATGGGTAACCTCTGATCTTAATTAATTTATTTGATGCTTGAAACACAAGGGATTAATTGGTAGAAACCAATTTCACTTTCCTCATTAAAAAGATATGTTAATAAATTTCTAAATTATTAAAATTTGGAAGTTTATTAAAATTAAATGATCCTGAACTTAAATGTATGAATTTTGGAGTCAATAATTAATCAATTTAATACCCCTATCTTGATTTTCGAATAAAATCCAAATCATGAATCATGACCACTTAAAGCTTAACATTTTCATAACTAATTAAGACACTCACCTAGGTCTTAAGGGATTAGTGGTGACTAAGGCTAAATTAAAAATTTATTAAACAAGGATTAGAGAAATAAACATAATTATATCAAACATCCTTGAAACACCACTAAGCCCAATTATGAGGATTAGAGAAATAAATATAACTAAATCAAACATCCTTGAAACACCACTAAGCCCAATTAGGTTTAAAAATTTTGCTAAGTGTTCAAATTACACTAACTTGCCTCTTTAAGGGTCTTCACCCACAATTTGGCTAAGTGTTCAATTCAAACATCCTTGAAACACCACTAAGCCCAATTAGGATTAAAAATTTGGCTAAGTGTTCAAACTACACTAACTTCCCCTTTAAGGGAATTCACTCACATAATTTTCAAATTAAATGATAAATGATAATCAACATATCCTTAAGGATAATTGAGACATCAATGTTCACTGAGCATTAAGGGTATTCACAGGATGAATTATTAAGCAACATAATAAGTTTAAAAAGAACTCGAGACTTTTCACCAGACAACAAGAGAGTAGCATGGACCTGCTTCTTTCCCTAGATCTGTTGGACACCCCGGAGATCTACCAAACTTAATATATTTTGTTTAGCAACGTCATCCTTAATTAAACTTTTAAGGACTCACCAAAATATGACATAGGGTTAGGAAAATTGCCAAAATTTTACCTTTCCTGCTCTTCATAAACTGCCTTGAGATGCATCTTAAGTTTCAGGTGGTGGAACTAGAAGACTCGCCTGGTACACTTTTATAGTTTTCAGCATTGTCTTTCTTGTACTTTCATACTGTACTTTTATACCTGTAAATTTGCATGCTAAACAATGATGTCACCCTGCATGAAAACTGAGACTATCAGGATAGCCACGTAACCAAAACCATAACCAAAACCAAAACTAAAATCAACCAAGATAAAATTCACCGCCACAACATGCAAAATACAAAATAATTCAAAATCTAATCACAAACATCACACAAAAACCATAACTTCAACTAAATTATGATGTCTCTATCGGATGATCGGGAATTCCTTGGAGGAGGTAACCTACGGTTGTTAACGAGGCTTCCCAAGGTTTAAATGAAATTATGGAACTCATTAAGTTGGGTTTAGTAAGTTTATTTGGACTAAGTGAACAATAGAAAATAGTGATGCCGGAACGAGGGAGCCGTAGGATCCTAGCCGGTGTCGCTCTAATCAACTTTAATATGCCCTCATAAATTTTAAAGAACTTCAACGATAGGGCCACTTGATTTGATATTATAACCTGACACACTAGATAACTCAAACTTGTCGCGGCAAGGAGCTTGGAGCTAGCATGGTGGGCAGCCACTCATCTTCAACAGCAAAACTTATCTTCCCCAGCTAAATCAATCTTCCTTCATTAGACTTAAACAACAAAGCCATAGGACTTCGAGGTTGCTTGCTTATGCANCTCTTGACCTCATTTTTAGTGAGGTCCAATATTCTTCTTAGGGTTTAGGGTCTAGCCTTAAGATTCTCCCTTTGACTATCTTAGAGCCTTAGAAATGAGATCCGTCTCATTTTAGAAATCCAACCTACTTCTTTACCCTTTTGGAGTTTCGTATGTGTGGTATCACCTCTAGCACTTAGGAGGTTAAAACCAACATGAGGAAACCAAAAAATAGTCTCTATAGGACCATTAAGCCCTAGAATTGTCTTATGCACAATTTACACCTCTACACGCACAAACTTCACAATTCGGATAGTTGACATGTTCGATTACCAAAATTCGGATCGCCTGCACCGTTATTTGTCGAAAAACTTCAATTAAATTTTTGAAACAATCGATCGCGGACCAAAATTTTGACGAGAATTGAATTGGACGCATTTTTTACCCGATCGTCGATGAGAGTGTCCAAACAATCTCGGATGACGAAACGGACTGCGCTAGCGCATCCAGAACGTCGAATTTAGCTGGGAAGGACATCAATTTTGATATGACTCCGAACGAGATTAAATTGCGGGCAAATTGGCAAAGTATAAGTAAAATAAATAAATAAATAAAAGAGGAAAAAACCTAATTAAATCCCTAATCCCGCACCCACACTCGCGCCTCTTTCTCCCGCATTCGACCGAGCTGCAGCTTGTTCCTCCATTCGGCCCGAGCGGAAACCTTAGGACTGAATTTGTCCCAGCCGAAGCCCCTCTTCTTCGCACGTCTTCGACTCGAGGTCCCCTCCTCGTACGCTCGCCTCTGCCTAAAGCTTCCATTTCGCCACGCTCCCTGCAGCCTTTATCGCCACTCCTTGCCGATCTACCTAAAAGTCGTTCCCTGCCTCTCCCACGCCTCTGCGATGCTTGTCGTTTCTCGCTTGCCTCTTTTGGCTCGGCTCACCGTCCAGGTAGGTGAAAATAAGTATTCTCCCCCTTCGCCTTTAAATACCCCACTTGGGGAAGAGTTTAGGGTTGGCCGAAACTCTTGGAGAAGGGGGAGGTGCTGCCGGATTTTTTGGTTTGCTCGAGCTCCTTGTTTGCTCAACATTTTTGGTTGGGTTTCTCGGCCTCCCTGTTGGTTCACTGGGTACTCTCGCTTAGTTGTTTGTTTCATCACTGAGGTATAAACCCCTTGCTTCATGGCTTGACATGCTTTTTTGTTGGAAATTCTTTTTGTGGCAAGGATTAACTAGCTAGCCTATTAGCATCTCTTTTCCCTTCTTGTTACAAGCTCTATAATCTCTTGTTTTATTGAAAATGACATCAAATACATATAGTTTGGTATTAGATCTTAGGTGAGGGTTTTGAATGACATGTTATACCTTCCTTTTACTAAAACTTCTTTGGGCTTCATGTGTTTCACTTGAAGATTTGGGGGCTCGTGTCTTTGTGAGGTGTTGCTTGGCTTGGAGCATTAATTGGGCTTATTTTATTTTCAAAAGAAAAAGAAAAAAAAAGGAAAGGAAAGGTGGGGGAAGTTTCGGTTGGCCTTATAAGAGAGGAGATTTGTAGGGCTGATTACTTTGCTCTCTTTTAACTAACTTTTGGGCTTGTGTATGCATGCTTTTAACACTTCATATTTACAATGATATCATACATGAGCAAATGAAAGGAGCATGGCAGTTTGGAGAGGTTAAACTTCATTTTTAATGCTTTATAAACGTTGATACTTCTCTTTTACCTATGTTACTTGTATTTTTGAGATGTTGGAATACCTATTTGAAAGCTCCTTTATTTGCTAGCTGTTTTAGTGAGATTTGAGCACTATTTGGTAGCTTCAAAGGCGGCTATTTGAACTAAATGTTGTTGGTTTGGAAACTTTATACTCTCTTTGCTTCTTCTCTATTACTTGTAGCCACATTGCCCTTACTTGAGAGGCTCATTCTATGGTGAGAAGTTGAGGTAAAACGTATTTTTGATGTGGTCAAAAGGATTTGGTGGCTTGTTTTACAAAATCTGATATTCTCCCATGCTTATTTTGCAAAACTTGAGAAATTTGGTGGCTCGTTTTACAAAATATGAAGTTTTGTCTTGCTTATAAAAAAAAAATCCGAAAGGAGGGAGTGGGTCAAATGGTGGTGATGCAAGGGTAAAGTTGCAAGTCCTTCCAACTCCTAGGTGCTTACATGCTTAGCACTTCAAATCCTAAGGTATTTATGTACCCAACAATTTGAGCTCTAGTTCCTTCACATACGCATCACTTAAAATCTATGGATTTCACTCTTTAAAACAGTAGTATTTCTTTGGCAAGATGAAAGGTTTGCGTGATATATATGTCAGTGTTAAATATTTGACTATTTAAGAATTAAGTGGTTGGTGGCTGAAATTTTCTCGTCTCGGTTTTCATTATGGTTTTATTAACTATATTAGCTATTTCTTTTCTTTGAGAGAGGTTGTTGGTGATAAGCAATTAGGCACTATTTTATCTTGGATAAATGAGAGGTGGGATATATTTTAATGTAGGTGCATATTCATGCCTAAAACGTTTGGAATTACACATTGTTTTGGGAAGTTTTTTGAGCTGCTTTCTTGATTTGTTTTGAGCAGTTTTTGGGCTGCAGTTCTGCCCTCTTTATGAAAGACTTTTTATGGATTTTTGGGCTGCAGTTTGTCCTAGTTTTGGGAGGTTTGGCTGCAGGTTTTGGGGTGGTTTCTTTGCTACGGTTTGGCATGATTTCAGTGTTTTCTGGGGCAGCGGTTTGGCCTAGTCTGAATAGGTTCGGCTGCAGGTTCTTGACTTGGTTTTGGACCGACTTGGCTGCAGGTTTTGGGCCTGATTTCTGATGGTTTTTTGGGCTGTGGTTTTATCCTGGTTTTGGGTGGTTTGGCTGCATGTTCTTGGCTTGGTTTTGGGCTGAATTGGTTGTAGGTTTTGGGCCTGATTTTGATGGCCTCTCGGGCTGCGATTTGCCTTGGTTTTGGGTGGTTTGGCTGCAGGTTTTGGGCCTAGTTTTGGGGCTGATTTATAACTGATTTGAGCACGTTTTTGGGGCTTTTTTCGTGGCTCGATCCACTGCAATTTTGGAGCTACTTTTGGGAGGGATTTTGGCACGTTTATTTACTGTTGCTTTCCTTACTGCACTTTTTATTGTTTTCCTTTATTGCAACTCCCACTGTTTCCTTTAAGTATTATACCTTTTAGAATAGGAGGACAGTAGTTTGGTTTTATAGGAGGTACCCAGCAGCAGNGTTGCAACTCCCACTCTTTCCTTTAAGTATTATACCTTTTAGAATAGGAGGACAGTAGTTTGGTTTTATAGGAGGTACCCAGCAGCAGATCACCGACCTAACAATTACATGTACATTTAAACATAAACTAAACCTGAAACTGCTACGATATGAAGCTTGGAACTAACACCGTGGGCAGCATGACGAGGATGTACAGAAGAACTTTGACAGATCTACAACAACAAACCTTTCCTTGGAATTAAACAATAAACCATAGGACTTCGAGGTAGTTTGTTGATCCCGATGAAAATATAATTGTGTAAAATTTATAAAGCTGACTCTGTTTTACGATAATGCCAAAATCTTGATGTTGTGTTTTATGAATGTTAACGTTAAACACTTAATATTGGGATTCAACGCAAGTATACGTATCGTTATCAAATAATATAAGACTTTCTATTTAAGCCCCAAATATTGATCCCACGATAAAAATTTAAATTTGAGATGATAAATTAACTAGGAAATTCACAGAAATACAACGAAATTACTGTGACTAATTTCGAATGTTTGAGATATTATCAAAACTAAATTATTAACTATTAATAAAATTTAAATGCAAAGTATAAAACAGTAACTACTAAATTATGTTTATGTGATGAAATTTTCTAATGTGAAAAAACATCTTTTCCACTACAATTGTTTAAATTTGTATTATGCTAAATAGGAACAATTTTAGTTCTCTACCCCGATTCAGTATTATAGAAAATCATTGGCTAATCTCATGTTTAGTCCCTAAATCCGTGGCTAGGCTAGGAGGATACTGGCTCCCACTTCCCTTCCCCTGAAGGCTAACTCTCGTTTTAGTTCTTAAACTCTAAGATCGAATTGGGGATTTTAATCTGTCAACCTAAAAATCTCTAATTCTACACCCAACAATGTATATTTCCCTATTTATTTACACTTAATTTCATGAACGAGATACTTCTTCATGGGCTTAAGTGTGATTCTCACTCTGCTATAGAACTCATACTTCATTTCCCGGATCATATGTTTCACAGCAGATTTTAATAATTCAATTGACCAGATCGAAAAGTAAATTAAGAGCGAAGTTGAAAAACCATCACAATTTATTTTATATTTTAATATTGGCACATTCAAATTATCTCTTCATTTCACAATATCTCAGAGTAGGGGGAAAGATAAAGAAAACTACTCAGACTTCATGATAAAGATACAACAAAACACAAATTTCATATATAAAAAGAAGTTCACACAACAATAATAAACAAACACTTATCTGAAACTCTTTCTCAAAGCAAATCTCTTATAGCCTCTTTTAGGAAATATAGGAAGAAGAAATCTCTCACTTTTTTCCCTCTCCAACACTTTTAGAGAAGAATTCACACTTAAACTTACCACAAAAACTCAAAACTATATAGAAAATAAATGACCAATGGTGTGGAATGGCGTTGAAGGATGCAAAGTGGCACAAAGGGGGGCAAAGAGATGCGAAAAAAGACCAAGAGCGAGCGGAGGAGTGCGAAGAGTCTTTTCTGATCAATTTCGGTTCTAAAAAGAGCCTAAGGTCTGTTTTCTAATAGGTGCATCCAAAAACTCTTCAAAAAGTATCCAAATTCGTCGAACCTTCTAGAAACATGATCTGCACCGACATTGGCGTCGTCGGCGCCCATTCTGACATCGTCGGCGCTAGTGGCCATTTAATTAAATCTATGTTCTCTGTCAAACGGCGCCGTCGGTGCTGAACAATTTTTTCAACAACTCCATCTTAACTCCAAATTTCATCCTTTTTGCTACAAGTAATAAAAAACAACAACATGCAATAAAACATGAAAAATACCTTCCTTTAAAGTGTGATATGACAAAAAATGAGTATAAAATATGGATCTAAATATAAATATATTTTTGGTGTATCAAAATCCCCCAAACTTAAATGTTACTTGTCCTCAAGTAACTCTTTATACTATGTAAAAATATGACTCGTGACAAAGATTTTAACTTCTAGATTTCCATATTTTAGTACACCAAACACAATAGTATAACTTAAGAAAAATGTAAAATAACTCCAGTTAATACTAAATGTATAAAAATATCTAGCAGTCAAGTTTATGATTTCTGATTCTCTATTCTTTCGAAGAAAAATTACAAATTATTCATATTAAAACCACTTAGAATATCCATATGAAAAAGAACATCATGAAACTTTACTAGTAAATATGCTAATACTGAAATATAAATTTATAAATTATAGTGAAGCTTTCTTCTTTAAGTTGATTCAAGTGAAGCCAATTTTAATTAGGCATCTTCACAAGCTTCTCCTCACATCTTTTTCTTTTCTTTTTCATGATCATTTTTAATCCTTTTTCTTTTCTTTTTTTTCTTTTTTTCATGTGAGGATTGCAATATCTGGATAGTCTTTAATGATTTTGAACTTCACCATCTTCTTCTTAAAGTTAAAAACTTTTCACATTCCTTCACTTTATAAATTTATACTAGCTTTAAAGATTTTTCATAAAATTTTATTCTTTTCTTCTTACATGAATCCCTAAGATTTTTAATACTTCAAAAATACAAATTCTTTTACTTACAATAGAAAAACATAGTCTTATTCTATCCTATCAAATATCTTAATCTTTTAAAATTAACATTTATTATTGAAAATTTTTACTTAAGTTTACTATATATTTAGAAACACAAATATAGTTATCTAAAGTTACCCTTTAATACTAAAGGTCATGTTAAATTTTAAAATACTTTGAAAATATAGCTAATTGAGGCAAATAAAATTAAGTTTATTTTCTTTAAAAAAAAAAATTCTCCCCCCCCCCGAAACTTATAATTTTTAAAAGATTTAGCATGAAAACTAAAAAAATAAAGGGTGAAAGAAAACATTTAATACATAAAGAAAAGACTTACATGCTGAAGGTTCTGATTTGAAACTTAACTCTTAAATATTGCAGGTGCTAATATGAAAAACTACAATACTTAAAACATTAAATAACATATAACACATGAAAATTTGCTAAGAAAGAGTTAACTACAAATACATCCAACAAAGTACTAAAACTAACAACAATACTAAAATAGTTCCCAATGTAAAAACAGTCTTACAAATCTACAGTTCATAATTCAACATAACATTTAAAATAAAGTGTTACACTCCAAAAACAGACAGTTTCAACAGTAAAGTACAACCAAACATAAACTAAACAAAAATCTAAGCTAAGCAGCACCAATCATCTTCTTCTTCTTTTTCCACATCCAAATTTTGTTGTTGATATGCAATAAAAATAGGGTGAGTAAGAAATTGAACTGAGTGATCACCACTCATGTATATGATCATCGCATCATCATAAACAACATCATATTTGAACTTCTGTCTTGTCAAATCATCATTGTGTGCATTTCTGGCCTTCATATTTTCCATTCTACTTTTCATTCTCAAGATATCTCTCTGTTGGATCATCATCTGCTCCATAAGTTCCTGGATAGTAGGGGTACTGGAAGTAGTACTTGAAGTAGAAGGAATATCCCTGGTCCTACATCCAGATTTCCATCCAACATGAGATTCATAAGTCTTTATATTGGCAGACCCAATAGTTTTTAGAGGTTCAATCCTCTCCTCATCCAGTCTAAAATCAACCCCTGTCTGTTCACATCGTGTGAAGATCAAGGCAGGGTGTGCTAAATCACCAATAGTCTCTCCCAAAGCAATAGATCGAGTGTTTATATAAATAATAGAGCCTACATCTATCCTTCTCATCTGCTGGACATAGGAGTTCAAGATGGTTCTATCCTTTGCAACCTCACTATGATGATTTGTTGGTATCATTCTACCAAAAATAAAATAATTTAAGGCCTTAGATACTACATTTAACATAGAAGGATGAAAGTTTACCTTAACATCATTCTTCACTTCCAAGCTCCTATTCCATCAGTAAGAAAAGAAATAATTTCATCTAAAGCCTCATTTGTAGCAGAAAACGATTTGTACTGACAGCTATAAACATCTTCCAACTGATAAAATTCATTAATTTTCCTTCAAGTAAACTCCACCATTTTCCCATGAACAAACACGATGTCTTCAGAAGTTTCCTTAAAATTGGCATAGAACTCCATCACTACACCAATAATAGCCTCGACAGTAAAGTAACAAAAATTCTCCCATTGTCGAGCATATTATTCTTTTGACTTCTCCACCCGAATTTTTAAATCCTCGATCCGGAATTACTTTTTTAGTTGTAAGTAGACTATTGAAGCAAATGTTGGTCTTGTAATTGACAAACTTTTGATCATCAAAATCTACCATTCTCTTTCCTTTGCTCATTCTTGGTGTCATGGTAATCTACAAAAATTTAATAAAATCCAAATAAATTCCTAAAAATTCCGAAAATCACATTGTGGAATGTTTTAAACTTAAATCTAATAAGTAAGAATTCTTCACCAAAGAATTTTCTCAAAATCTTCCACAAAAATTTCAAAATTTCGGATCTCGGTAATCTGAGATAAATCCTTGGTGAAAATAAAAAATTTTGAGTTACCAAGAGAAGATGAAATCTGAACTTTGTTTGCCTTAAAATCACCTCAAATCCAAGCAATAGCAAGCTCTAGGTGCAAAAATCGGAGGTTGAAGGTAACTAAAAGGTAAAAATGATGTTTTACTGTGCAAATTGCGAATTTATATATGAAAATATTTTTTTACAAATACATTTTTCTAATCACAGTTCCACATCCATAAAATAAATAAATTTATAATTCAGTGTCGAAAGCAAGCCACAACATTAGAACGTTGATACAAAATTATACATAATCAAAGTCAATAGAGTTGTAAAGCAAAATAAAGTAAATCAAATCCACACAATCACATTAAATACATAATTACTTTAAAATATTAGAGAGTCCAACTTCTTCAATTATTCTGCTTCATCTTCAGTAATTTCTCCTCTCATATCTCCAATAGACTGGTAATGGACGTACAAATTATAGAAGGGTCGATACGGGAATTGATTAGTCAATTTTTTATCGATCCATTCGTTTTTCTTGAACATCTGCACCAAACCCGTTTCAATTGTTCCAGTATGATCAAAGTTTTCATTCATCCTCCAATCTAGGTGATCAAAAAGGTATTTGAGATTTCCTATTGTATTCGTAATACTCTGAAATTCTCTTTCTATTTTATTCATTTTCTTCTCCAAAGCTATTGAACTTTTAACTGTTTGTGGCATTAATGGTGTTGAAGCATGTGATGAATGATCCAAGATAATATCTAATGCTTCATTCTCATTCTCAATATAATTTTCATCAATAGGAATCATGGGTTCCCAATGTAATAATACTTTCTCCCAATTTTCATATAACATTTGAGATTGACTGCAAAGTAAGAAAATTGTGGAAGAAAGCCCCAGTCCATATATCGGCTCTTTCATAATAATACCCATAACAGATTTGAAAATAATCGATCCCACATCAATGGGCTTTTCCATTTGAATGCAATAGTTTAAAATTCCACTTTCTCTTATAACTCTACTAATTTTCATTTTAGGGATTAATTTTGCAGATATGAAGAAATACCATTATTTTGATATTGGATTAAACAGTGAAGCATAGAAACTAACGTATCCCTCATCTCTGATTTCCCAATTATCATTTACATTCATCAGAAAATTATATACATCTTGCATCATATCTCTCGTTGAGATAAAATTTGTATGATGACAGATTGAAACGTTTTATATCATATACAAATCATTAATTCGAGCCGGAGTAAATAATACAGCCTTACCTCGAACGAAGACGACTCCTTGGGTAATTCCATGTAAGTTAGCACAAAATTCCTTTACCACTGGTACAACAACTGAAGTGGTAGTGTAGCACAGAATTTCTCAGCGCCTCTGTTCAATGATTTTCTCAATCTGTTAACTTGGATTACTCAATCCATAATTGACAATGCCTCTCCTTGATAAGTCTCTTTTTCGTAATGACTTTATCGTATAATCTTTGCGCGTCAAAACTGATAAACTTTCTTCTATTGAAAAACTTCATACCTTAAAGTATTTCTAGAAGTGGAAGTCATGGAATTCGAAATTAGGAAGTTTCTAGTCGTCCAAGACAGTTTTTAGGCCTTTAAAAATGCCTCTGGGCGGTTATTTAGGAGCGAAATCACGCCAAAGTCTGATGCATTCGCACTGAACGCGCAAAACTGCTCGGGACGCCGTTGGCTTTCCTGATGACGCTTTCGGCTCCATGATCTATATAGGCTGGCGTCGTCCGTGCCAAAGGCCAAAATCGCGTCTTTTATTTTTTTATTCAATTAGATTCCAAATTTTTCTCCAATATCAATATTTGTTTTAATTTATGATATATAAAATTGTGTAGGACTCAAAAATATTATTATTTCCTAAAAAAATTTATTAAACAAAATAATAATATATAAATATATAGATTTATATACATGTTGTCTCTCACAAAATGTTTGGTTTAACATCGTCAGCTCGACGTACCATTGTTTAATCAGGATGATTTAACATCAAAACTTCTTTAAATTGTGGCATGTGTCCTTCATAATAATGTTTCAATCAAGTTCATTAACTTTAAATATCTTTCCAGTTTTAGGATCTTTAATAACAACAGTTCCATAATAAAAGACTTTAATCACCTTAAATGGTCCTAACCATCTGAATTTCAATTTTCCTGGAATTAATCTCAATCTTGTATTATATAATAAAACTTCTTGTTATGTTCGAACTTCTTTTTAATAATCTTTCGATTATGTCATATTTTCATTTTCTCTTTATAGATTTTTGCATTATTATATGTTTTCTTTTTAATCTCCTCAAGTTCATTGAGTTGCAATAATCTTTTCTCGCCAGCATCATTTAGATTAAAATTAAATTTCTTAATAGCCCAAAACACTTTATGCTCCAATTCTACAGGTAAGTGACATATTTTTCCAAAAATAAGTCTATATTGGGGCATTCCAATATGAGTCTTATAAGTAATTATGTATGCCCATAATGCAATATCTAATCTAGCAAACCAATCCAATTTATAAGAATTTACAGTTTTTTCTAAAATTTGTTTTATTTCACGATTTAATATTTCTGTTAGATCGCTAGTCTGAGGATGATAAACAATAGAGAATCTAAGCATAATATCATATTTTTTAATCAATTTCTCAGTTCTCTTATTCCTAAAATGCTATCCTCCATCAGTAATAATTCTCTCGGCATTCCATATCTTATAAAAATATTTTTATTGAAAAGCTTAAAAACACTCCGAACATCACATTTAGGTACAACAACAACTTTAATTCATTTGGACATATAATTAACAACAAGTAATATGTATAAATTTTCAAACGAAGGCACAAACAGTCCCATAAAATCTAATCCCCACACATCAAAAATTTCAACTTCTAATGTGTAATTTAGAGACCATTTCGTTTCATATAAAAATATTTCATACTCGCTGACATCGATCGCATGTTTTAATATATTCATTAACATCTCTTAAAAGAGTAGACCAATAAAATCCAACTTGCAAAATTTTATATATAGTTCTATTTGTTCCAAAATTTCCTCCAAATTCAGAATCATGACATCTTTCAATTATTTGTTGAGTTTCTTCATAAGACACATCTCCTAATAATTAGATCTTTACATTGTTTATATAAATATGGGTCATCCCAAAAATAAAATTTTGAATCATATATAAATTTCTTTAATTGTTGATTCTTAATATCTTGTGGTAGAATATCACTTACAATATAATTTACTATATCGACATACTATGGCATATTTATTTCATCAATATTATATAATTGTTTATCAGAAAAATTTTCTAAAATTTTATTTGCAAAATTAGTTAATATTTTTTTTCTAGTCTAGAAAAATGATCAACTATTTGATTATCATTTATCTTTCTATCAACTACGATAAAATCGAACTCTTGCAATAGAAGTATCCATCTAATTAATTTTGGTTTAGCATCATTCTTTTGCATTAAGTATTTGATAGCAGAATGATCTGTGTATGCACTATACATTTTGTTCCAATCAAGTAAAACCTAAATTTATAAAAGGCATAAACCATAGCTAATAACTTTCTTTCAGTAGTAATATAATTAATTTGAGCATCATTTAGAATTTTACTAGCATAATATATTACTTTAAAAACTTTGTTGTGTTTTTGTTCTAAAATAGCTCCAATAGCATAATCACTAACATCGCACATTATTTCAAATGATTTCTCTCAATCAGATGGGACTATTATAAGTGTGGTGATTAATTTTTCTTTCAAAAATTCAAATGCTTTTATATATTTCTCATTAAAATCAAATTTTGTATCTTTTTCTAAAAGTCGGCATAATGATTTGATTATTTTTTAAAAATTTTTATGTAACGCCTGTAGAAACCAACATGTCCTAGAAAACTTCTTACCCCTCTAACAATAGTAGGAGGTGGTAATTTTTCAATAACTTGAATTTTTGCAGGATCTACTTCTATGACATTTTCAGAAATTTTATGTCCAAGTATAATTCCTCCTGCAAACATAAATTGTCATTTTTTCCCAATTTAGTACTAGGTTGATTTTTTCACATAATTTCATAACTTTTTTCAAATTATTTAAATGAAGTCTCGAATACAGAGAAATCATTCATAAATACTTACATTTCATGTTCAATCAAATTGCTAAATATTGACAGCATACATCTTTGAAATGTCGCAGGTGCATTACTTAGTCCAAAAGTCATTCTACGAAAAGTAAATGTTCCGTAAGGACTTGTAAATGTTGTTTTCTCTTGATTCTCAGGAGCAATTGAAATTTAATGATAACTGGTATATCCATATAAAAAATAGTAATATTTGTTTTCAGCCAATATATCCAACATTTGATCTAGAAAAGGTAAAGGAAAGTGATCTTTCCTGGTGGTCATATTTAATTTTCTATAGTCTATACAAATTCGCCAACCAGTAACTTGTCTTATTGGAATTAATTCATTTTTNAGGTTTCTTCATAAGGCAACCCCCTAATAATTAGATCTTTATATTGTTTATATAAATATGGGTCATCCCAAAAATATAATTTTGAATCATATATAAATTTCTTTAAATGTTGATNATCTGAAATAAGATATATAATTCTAGCATCTAATCATTTTAAGATTTTTTTTTAACAACTTCTTCATTATTGAGTTTAATCTCCTCTGATGATCAGTTTTAGGTTCGTATTGATCAACTAATAGANTAGATATTTATTTCATCAATATTATATAATTGTTCATCAGAGAAATTTTTTAAATTTCATTTGCAAAATTAATTAATATTTTTTTTTAGTCGAGACAAATGATCAACTATTTGATTATCATTTATCTTTCTATCAACTATAATAAAACTGAACTCTTGCAATAGAAGTATTCATCTAATTAATCTTGGTTTAGCATCATTCTTTTGCATTAAGTATTTGATAGCAGAACGATCTGTATGCACTATACATTTTGTTCCAATCAAGTAAAGCCTAAATTTATCAAAGGCATAAACAATAGCTAATAACTCTCTTTCAGTAGTAATATAATTAATTTGAGTATCATTTAAAATTTTACTAGTATAATATATTACTTTAAAAACTTTGTTGTGTTTTTGTTCTAAAATAGCTCCAATAGCATAATCACTCGCATCACACATTATTTCAAATGATTTCTCTCAATCAGGTAGGGCTATTATAAGCGCAGTGATTAATTTTTCTTTCAATAACCCAAATGCTTTTACCTATACTTCATTAAAATCGAATTTGTATTTTTTTCTAAAAGGTAGCATAATAACTTGATTATTTTTGAAAATTTTTTTATGCGACGCCTGTAGAAACCAGCATGTCCTAGAAAACTTCTTATACCTCTAACAATAGTAGGAGGTGGTAATTTTTCAATAACTTGAATTTTTGCAGGATCTACTTCCATGATATTTTCAAAAATTTTATGCCCAAGTATAATTCTTCCTGCAAACATAAATTGATATTTTTTTCCAATTTAGTACTAGGTTGATTTTTTCACATAATTCCATAACTTTTTTCCAAATTATTTAAATGAAGTCTCGAATACAGATAAATCATCCATAAATACTTATATTCCATATTCAATCAAATTGCTAAATATTGACAGTATAAATCTTTGAAATGTCGCAGGTGCATTACTTAGTTCAAAAGTCATTCTATGAAAAGTAAATGTTCCATAAGGGCTTGTAAATCTTGTTTTCTCTTAATCCTCAGGAGCAATTGGAATTTGATGATAACTGATATATCCATATAAAAAATAATAATATTTGTTTTCAGTCAATATATCTAACATTTTATCTAGAAAGGGTAAATGAAAATGATCTTTCCTGGTGGCCATATTTAATTTTTTATAGTCTTATACAAATTCGTCAACCAGTAACTTGTCTTATTGGAATTAATTTATTTTTCTCATTTACTTCAACTGTCACTCCTTTTTTTGGAACACATTGATTTAGACACACTCAAGCACTGTCTGAAATAGGATATATAATTTTAGCATCTAATCATTTTAAAATTTGTTTTAACTTCTTTCATTATTGGGTTTAATCTCCTCTGAGAATCAGTTTTAGGTTTGTATTGATCAACTAATAGAATTCTGTGTATATAAATTGAAGAACTAATTCCTTTAATATCTGCTAAAGTCCATCCAAAAGCCTTTTTATATCTTTTTAGTATTTTTATTAATTTTTGTTCTTGAATTTCAATTAACTCAAAATATGCAATAACATACCATGTAGATGAATCTCCTAAAAACAAATTTTAAATGGGCAGGTAATACTTTCAGTTCAAGTTCAGGTGGTTAAATACTTGAAGGAATAAGATTTTTATTATCATTTTTCAACAAATCTAAAGTTTCAAATTTGTCTTGAATATAATCTAAATTTTCTTCTTTTATTTCATTCTCATTCTCACTAAATTCTTCTTGCCTTAATTTTTCTTCAAACTTTTTCTTAAATTGATCATTACTTAGATAATGAGTAACTTCCATCCTAAAACATACATTATATTTTTCTATTGCATGATATTTCATAATTTTTGCAATATTAAATATTACTTCTTGATCATTAACTCTTATTATTAATTCTCATTTTTGCACATCTATCACAGCTCTCCCTATTGCAAGAAATTTTCGCCCCAAAATAATAGGAATCTCTTTATCTTCCTCCATATTTAATATTATAAAGTCTACAGGAAAAATAAATTTATCTACTTTACTAATACATCTTCTGTAACTCTTTTAGGATAATTTATTGATCGATCAGCTAACAGAAGAGTTGCAGTAGTAGGGTAAATCTCTCATAAATCTAAATGTTTAAAAATCGATAGAGGCATTAGATTAATACTCGCTTCTAAATCACATAAGATTTTTCCAAAGAACTTTTCACCAATTGCACAAGGTATAGTAAAACTACTAGATCTTTTAACTTTTCAGGAAGTTTTTTTTTCTGAATAATAGCACTACACTCTTTACTGAATGCAACAGTCTCATGATCAATAAACTTCCTTTTCTTATTTAGTATATCTTTCATAAATTTCACATAACTTGACATTTGTTCCAAAGCTTCAATAAAAGGAATGTTTATCGTTAACTTTTTAAGGATTTCCAAAAATTTTGTAAATTGTTTGTCTTTATTTTTCTGTTTCAGTCGTTGACGAAACGGAGGTAATGATTTTTCTAAGAAAACTTGTATTTGTTCATTTTCATTGTGGTCACTTTCAATCTCTTCCTTCTCCTCATCAACTTCAATTTCTCTTTGGATTCTTGTTTCAACTTCTTTTTCACTTCGTAATTGAATAGTTTTAATTTGCTTCATATTTTGATCTTTTGGATTAACTTTCACAGTACTCGAAAGATTTTCTAAAGGTCTGTTACTAAGTGCAGTAGCAATATGTCCTAATTGATTTTCAATATTTCTAATAGCAGCTCCTTGAATTTGTATTTTATTTCCCATATTCAACATTACTTCTTCCATCGTCAATTTTTTTTCCTTAACTTGTGGATTAGGATTAAAGTTAAATCTAAGAGGATAATAAGGTCGATAATTAGGATTTCTTTGATTGTTTAAATTTCCAAAGGAGTTCATTGATTTGTTATAATTAATCCAATTAAAATTAGAGTGATTTTTCCATTCAGAATTGTAATAGTTAGAATAGGGATTGTTATTTTCATTATTTAGGGCATTTAATGTTTCATAAGATGATTGAGTATCAATTATCTGTCATAGTTAATTACCCTTTAATACTGGTGGCATTTGAGAATAGTTCATTCCTATTTGATCAATCTTTTTAGATATAGCAGCAATTTGAGATGCTAAAATAGACATTGCATCAGAGTCATGAATACTAGCTACTCTCTTAGGATTTACCTGTTCAGAAAGCCATTGAAAATTGTTAGTAGTCATTTCTTCTATTAAAGAGTATGCTTCATCAAATGATTTTGACATTAGTGATACTCCTGCTGCAGCATCTATAATATATTTACGTGATCCTACCAATCCATTGTAACAAGTTTGAATTATTAATAAATCTGGTAAAGCGTGGTATGAAAATTTTTTAAAGAGATCCTTAAATCTTTCTCAGGATTCATATATCAATTCTTTTTCAAACTGACAAAAAAATGTAATATCGTTTCTAAGCTTAGCGGTTTTCGAGGGTGGAAAATATTTTGCCAAAAATTTTTGTGATAGTTCTCCCCAAGTTCTGATAGATCCAGGTGCTAAGGAATTTGACCAAACTTTACTTTTATCTTAATGAAAAAGAAAAATTTTTAAGTCTAACAACATCATTAGTAGGTGTTCCTCCAAACTAATTATTTTGCACCATTTGGATAATAGCAGGTTTAAGCTCAAATGAATTAGCAGCAACATCAGGATTTTGAATAGTTAAATGAAGTTTATTTGATGTCGGATTAGCATAATCTTTTAAAGGTCTTTGTTAATTTTCATTTATTTGATTATCTAAGTTATTCACCATTTCGTTCAAATTTTTAATTTGTTTTTGTTGTTTTCGAATTTTTCTAATAGTACGTTCTAATTCTGAATCGTAAGGTAAACAAATATAATAAACAAAGAAAAACTTCTTAAAAATACTCTTAAATATATATAGTTATATATTTTTTTTTTGAATTTTTGATTTATATATTTTTTTGATTTTTTATATTTTTTCTCTAAATTTCCTGATTTACCAAATCTATTTAATTTACCGTTAGCTTCCTCGGCAACAACGCTAAAAACTTGATCCCGAAAAAATATAGTTGTGTAACATTTATAAAGTTGACTCCGCTTTACAAAGGTGTCAAAATCTTGATGTTGTATTTTATGAATAATAATGTTAAGCACTTAATGTTGAGATTTTACGCAAGTATACGTATCGTTATCAAATAATAGAAGACTTTTTATTTAAGTCTCAAATATCGATCCCACGAAAAAGGTTTAAATTTGAGATGACAAATTAGCTAGGAAATTCACAGGAATACAACGAAATTACTATCACTAATTTCAAATGTTTAAGATACTAATAAAACTAAATTACTAATTACTATTAAAAGTTAAATGCAAAGTTTAAAACAGTAACTACGAAACTATGTTTATATGATTGAGTTTTCTAATATGAAAAAATATCTTTCTCACTACAATGAGTTTTTGGTGAAATGAGATGAAATAATTGGTTTAAATTTATATTGTGTCAAATAGAAGCAATTTTAATTCTCTACCCTAATTCAGTGTTATAGAAAATAATTGGCTAATCTAAGGTTTAATCCATAAATCCAAGGCTAGCTAGGAGGATCTTGGCTCCCACTCCAAAGCTCTCATTTCTCTTCCCCTGAAGGTTAACTCTCGCTTTAGTTCTTAAACTCTAAGATCGAATTTGGGATTTTAGTCTGTCACCCTAAAAATCTCCAATTCTACACCAAACAACGTATATTTCCCTATTTATTTGCACTTAATTCCATGAACGAAATACTCCTTCATGGACATAAATGTGATTCTCACTTTGTTGTAGAACCCATACTTCATTTTCTAGATCATATGTTTCACAATATATTTTAACAATTCAATTGGTTAGATCAAAAAAAAATTAAGAGCGAAGTTAAAAAACCATCACAATTTATTTTATATTTTAACATTGACAAATTCAAATTATCTCTTCATTTCACCATATCTCAGAGTATGGGGAAAGATAAATGAAATTACTCAGACTTCATGAGAAAGATACAACAAAACACAAATTTCATATATAAAAGGAAGTTCATACAGCAATAATAAACAAACAACACTTATCTGAAACTCTTTCTCAAAGCAAATTCCTTGTAACCTCTCTTAGAAAATGTAAGAAGAAGAAATCTCTCACTTCTCTCCCTCTCCAACACTCTTAGAGAAGAATTCACACTTAAAATCACCACAAAAACTAAAAACTATATAGAAAATAAATGACTAATGGTGTGGAATGGCGTGAAAGGATGAAAAATGGCACAAAGGGGGACGAAGAGATGCGAAGAAAGACTAAGAGTGAGCGGAGGAGTGCGAAAAGAGTCTTTTCTGATCAATTTTGGCTCTAAATAGAGCTTAAAGTCGGTTTTCCAATAGGTGCATCTAAAAACTCTTCAAAAAGCATCCAAATTAGTCGAATCTTCTAGAAACAGAGTCTACACCGACACTGGCGCCGTCGGCGCTGAATAATCTTTTCAAAAACTCTATTTTGACTCCAAATTTCATTCGTTTTGCGTTATTTTTGTTCCAAGTCCTAAAAATCAACAATATGTAATAAAACATGAACAATATTTTTCTTTAAAGTGCAATATCACAAAAAATCAGTATAAAATATGGGTCTAAAAATACATATATTTTGTGTATCATCTGTCTAACACGACATAAATCCTCACTTTACCTGTTAGATCTTTGCACAACCAAGTTGTGCAATTTAAGCGCTAACTCGCTTTAGGTTTTGAGGTTGTCGTCCGATACGACATAAACTCTTATATCTTATAGGTTGTTTGTATGATCATGTCATACAAACATAAGTCCTAAATAATAAAACTGGTAGGATGAAATATTAATATTTTCTCAAAATTGAAGCCAAACAATAGGATAGTTTGGGAGTCACCGAGGTTCCCCTCATGAATTGTGACATCCCCTACTTTTCTTTCTTTTGATTCCAGAAATAAATGTTCCCATTTGGTTCATTTCCCCACTTAAATTTTCTATGTCCAACCTTGGAAACCCTAAACTTTGAATTCATGAAAATAAATACCTCTGATCATCATCGAGAATTATCTTAAGGGACTATAGTGGTTTGCCTCTATAGGGAGCTTTAAGAACTCAGGTAATATAAACCCTATCTAATTCTTAATATTAGGTAGGGAAACTTGTCGGTCAACATAAAGGTTCGCAGACTAAAACGGATGTCATAAATTCTTTGGTTTATTTAATTGAGTCTTACTAGTAAGTAATTTGTCTATTCCTCAAGATAAATGTATCACTTACGGTATTGTGCTCGTTTATTTAAACTACAGTTTATATGAGATCGATTCGGTCTCGTATTTTCAAAATTAAATAATTACATTTCAAAACTATATATATAATATTAAATCAAATATCTCTTTCCCAATTTGACGGCCGACAATACCATCCGCACCTAATCCAGATTTAGGTCATCTGAATGTAATATTTTTTTCAAAAAGAAAAAGAAGAAGAGCAGGTAAAGCATATAACAGATATGTTAAATTAATTTAATATTAAAACTTATTATTAATAATAATGAAAATAAAAAAAATAATAATAATATATTTATTGAATAGCACTTTTAATGAGATTTCATAAATAAAATACTTAAATAGTTTATTAAATTAATTAATTTTTTACCATGTTTAAGCGTTTTATTTAAAAAGAATCAATGTCAAGAGCAAGTTGATTGTTTATCTATAAGATAAATACTCATGTTCTTATAGTATGGTGATATTTTGTTTCTTTTAGACCAAATGAATTTATTGGCACTATCATTAGAAATTATTGAAAACTCATGATTTTGAATTTTATTAGATCATTGTTCATAATATTGAAATGATATGTGTGCACACCGGTATTGAATGATTTGACCGCTATGCAAATGAAAAATAAATATTTTTTTATTAGAAAGTAATATTTTTATTAGATGTTTGTATTTGCATGATTGACTATGATGGAGTCACCTCTTGATATTATTAATAGGGGAACATTAAAAGACCCGCACATGTGAATGAAAAACTATATTGATATTGAAATACTTTAAATGATAAAATTTTTTAAACGATGCACTTATGACAGTTGTATAAATATAAAATAATATTGATATGATATTGATATAGACTCTTTGAATAACATGTTAAATATTTATATTGATTTATAAAGAAGCTTAACTGACATATATATTATTTTTTTTCTTGTATTGTTGTAGCTATGAAATATGAATATTCACCGACTCGTTTAGCTCATAGTTGTTTTAAACTAACTTTTCAAATCAATTTAATTGATTAAAAGATAAGAGATAGAAAGAAAAAAGTTTATAAAAAATGTGAACCAACAATGAGGCAAAATTAAATATAATATTTTAATTTATTTCGATTAGTGACTCTTTCATCTGTTAAATAGTAAATTAATATAGAAAATTTAATTCTCACCGTCCGACTCTTCGTACCTGTCTTGATTAATTTTAAGCCATGAGTCGGGTCGTGACAATATATTGCTCAAATAACAATTTTAGACTATATTTCATAGGCCTAAAAGAATTCTCTCTAACATGTGAGATCAATATTCAAATCCAAATTACATATAAGAATATGGTCTGTTGAATATGGCACGACAGTTCATAATAACCACATCCTATCTTACAAAATTCACATCTTTGAAAAGGGAAATGCTCTATACGACCTTGGGATTTTACTAGTAAAAGCCACAATTTGGTGATTGAGTTTTTAGTACATAAAAACTACAAATTTAATTCGATCATAAAAAAATGAGTCGGGCAAAAGAAATGTCAATTGCTGGATTATCGCATTGAACTTGATCCACATCGAGGACTTTGAAGATTAAACCAAGGATGTAACCAACCAAATGGACACTGAAGCTCTACTCTCCCTCCAGTTAAGGTAGGAGTTCATAATTATCAATTCATAATGTGAATTTGACAAATAAATCGAAGATAGCTAGAAAACAAGTAGGTTTTTGTTCAAATCAAAATCAACAAGCTCAACTTGAACAATGATTGAATTGAGTGATGCTTCAATCAATTACACGTGTGTGTGTGTGTCATTATACATATAAACTATTATGCACGTATGTATGTATCAAAGATGTGTGCATGTATGGAGTACGTATAAAGCGTTTCTCTTAGAATATTGAAAAGCCCATAAGATATGTAATCATTTCTTCTCTCACATTGAGCTCAAACAAAATTTTAACAAGCAAAGCCTACAAGATGAAGAAATCAATAAACAAGGAAAAGATTATACATGAATGTCATGGCGCTCAACCCACAAAGTCATTATGCTCGACAACTCCTTTTTGCACAAGCATGGGTATAATTCCATTAGTTTCCTCACTCTTAGCAACTCCCTCCCACACAAACATAAATGATAAGTCCATCTTTGTTCCAACTAAATCGAGAAAGTTTCTTTGTTGATCTTTGGTCCAACTAGATTTTGAAGACCACCACTCTATCATTTTAATTTTTCATCTGACGCCAAATCTCTCTCCTCCATTGTTGATCTTTATTCCACAAACGAAGTGATTATTTTAACAACAATGACTATGCATGATAAATAGTTTGAAAATTACTCGCAAATCACTATCAAATGATTTTCATCATAGCCATGCAGTTGTTCCAGACTTCAAAACACCTCCTCTTTGGTAATTCATGGAAGGAAAATGTCATCATCTTTCTCTCTACTACTAATATAAAAAAGAGAAGAAAAATAGTTAACTTCTTGAAATAACCCAAAAGAAAAAAAGTAGGCAATCAAAGAGCCATCAATCTTTTGTTCAATTAAAGTAAAGACCACTAGTCATCATCGATCTTTGGTCGAACAAAGATTTGAGACTTCCCTTATGTTATAAATCCTTGTTTTGGATAGATGTAACACCTTCCCTTGATTCATGGTCCAAATACAGAGAGTAAATCCCTTTAAGTCTACACCAACATATAATCAAAAGTTTGATATTGGTCTCAATTTGATATCAAATTTGCCTGTATAGTTGTTGAGTGGTTCTAATTTCATCGGTACATCTAATCTTTATGGCCTCTATTCAAAGGAAATTCAAATGCCACCACCATTTTCTTAGCCACTAAAGAGAAAAGGACAAAAAAAGACCAAACCAACAGCCAAAAAAAAAAAACTTTATAATAGAGCCTAAAGAGCCTAAGAAAAAGCAAATGAATTGAAGCCTGTGATTTCAGCTCAGCTAAACTAAAGAACCATGCTATTGATCATTGGTCCGGCTTGGTTTTATAGGCTATTGCTATGACATTAATATTTGTTCTAGCACTAAGTTTCTCCTC
>JXCR01148002.1:0-12042 GCA_002079205.1 Phalaenopsis hybrid cultivar
TATTAAACCTTGTTACAGAGAAGACTATTTCATATATAGGTGAGGGCAGAGGTAAAATTCCCTGTAAGAGTTGGTTAGGATATTGTCTGCGTGTACATGTGATGATGGGAAAAAGAGATGGTCCTACTATACAGCAGGCGGTGAAAAGCATTACCTGAGTTGGTTAGGATTTGTGTGCGAAGGAGTTGATAACGTTGCTTATGTAGTGATTTGGTGAAGATATCCATCGGTTGATCCTGGGTATGTATGTAGTGTTGTTGAAGATGACCGGACTGAATATGTTCCCTTATGATGTGATAATCGATTTCGATATGCTTCGTGCAACGATGGACAACTAGGCTGTTGGCAATGGCCATAGCTGATATGTTGTCGCACAAAAGTGACGTTGATTGTTCCTGTGGAATGCCCAATTCAGCAAGCAAACGACGAAGCCAAATAAGATCTGCGGCAGCAGCAGCCAAAGCAAGATATTTGGCTTCCACGGAGGAGCGAGCGACCATAGTTTATTTCTTGGTTATCCACGAGATTGGTGTTCCACCCAAGAAGGTACAAAAGCCTGTGATTGAATTTCAGTTAAGGGAGTCGGAGTCGGCGAGCCGATCCACATTGGAGCAAGTTTGAAGTGTAAGAGGACCATGAGAAAATTTAAGAGCAAATCCAATTGAGACTTTTAGGTAACGTAAGAAGTTGATAGTGAGAGACCAGTGGGGCATGCGTATGTTGGCAAAGAGAATTGATGGCAAAGACAATATCCGAGCATGTTATCTTGAGATATTGAAGGGCGTTGGTGATCCTATGTTCAATGGGATTATGAAAGGCTTTATTGTGAGCAGCAATTTCATACCTCTTTGCAAGAAGCAGAGTTGCAACTGGTTTGCAATCAAGCATAGATGTGTCTCGTAGGATGCGATGAAGGTATGGATGCTGAGATAGAGACAAAAACTCTTTCGTGCGATTCACATGGATGCCCAAGAATTTAGACCCTTCACCGAGAAACTTGATTGGGAAGGTGGATTGTAGCTGTTATATGAAGAGTTTGTGTGTGTTGGAGGAGTAGAGCAACAACGATGGATCAGATTTGCTGATGTGAAAGCCTCGTTTGATGAAAAATGTAGAGACGGTGGCAAACCATTGACGAAGTAATTGTTTTAGGCCGTAGGCCTAATGCTTTCTTGAGTAAGCATACATGATTTGAGAAGTTGGGGTCTTTGAAGCATATTGGTTACTGGCTTGCATATAAATTGTGTCTTCAACAGTTCCATGCAAGGATGCATTACAACATCAAATTGGAGTAGTGGCCACTGCTTATTAAGGACAAGGTTTATGACAGTGCGGAGAGTGGCCATTTTAATGATTGGACTAAACTTCTCGGATTAATTGACGTTGAATTCTTGTTTGTAGCATTGAGCAATGAGGTGAGCCTTATACCGAGCTTCCCACTACAGGAATTTAGGTTTTTTCCGGCAGCTACAATCTGTCGGTTCTGATGAGAAAAGTCGTTGCTTTTAATGTTACTGATAGTTTTAGGCTTATAGGCTTTTTCGGAAACCGACTAATATTTTGACAGTATAAATTTATAGATGGTTACTGATAGTTCACATTGATGCCCAAGAATTTAGATACTTCACCGAGAAACTTGATCGGGAAGGTGGATTGTCGATGTTATATGAAGAGTTTGTGTTTATTGGAGGAGTAGAGCAACAACGATGGATTAGATTTGTTGATGTGAAAACCTCGTTTGATGAAAAATGTAGAGAAGGTGGCAAACTGATCCGCGATGAAATATAATTGTGCAAAATATATAAAGTTGACTCCGCTATGTAACAGTGCCAAAAGCTTGATGCAATCTTTTATAAATAAGAAATTTAAGCAATTAATGTTGGGATTCTACGCAAGTATACGTATCGTTATCAAGTAATAAATGACTTTCTATTTAAGCCTTAAATATCGATCCCACGGGGAATGTTTAAATTTGAAATGATAAATTAACTAGGAAATTCACAGAAAGTAAAACAAAATTATTGTCACTAATTTTTAACGTTAAGATATTATCAGAACTAAATTATTTAACTACTAGCAAAACTGAAATGCAAAGTTTAAACAATAACTACCAAACTATTAAACTTTGTTTATATGATGAAGATTTCTTATGTAAAAAAATATCTTTCCCACTATAATGAGATTTTGGTAAAATGAGATGAGATTAATGGTTTTAAGATGTATTGTGCCAAATAGGAGCAATTTTAATTCTCTACCCTGATACAATGTTATAAAAAATCATTGGCTAATCCCAGATTTAGTCCCTAAATCCGTGGCTAGGCTAGGAGGACACTGACTCCCACTCTAGAGCTCCTACTTCCGTTCACCTGAAAGCTAACTCTTGCTTTAGTTCTTAAACACGAATTGAGAATTTTAGTCTGTCACCCTAAAATTTCCACTTCTACACCCAACAATATATATTTCCCTATTTATTTGCACTTAGTTCTATGAACGAAATTCTCATTTATGGAATCAAATGTGATCCTCACTCTATTGTAGAACTCATACTCCATTTCCCGGATCATATGTTTCACAACAAGTTTTAACAATTCAATTGGTCAGATCGAAAAGTAAATTAAGTTCGGAGTTGAAACATCATCACAATTTATTTTATATTTTAACATTGACACATCCATATTATCTCTTCATTTTACCATATCTCGGAGTAGGGAGAAATATAAAGAAAACTACTCAGACTTCATGAGAAAAATACAACAAAACATAAATTTCATATATAAAAGAAAGTTCATACAACACTATAAAAAACAAACAACACCTATCTGAAACTCTTTCTCAAAGCAAATCCCTTGTAGCCTTTCCTAGGAAATATAGGAAGAAGAAATCTCTCACTTTTCTCCTTTTCCAACACTCTTAGAGAAAGATTCACACTTAATCTCAACACAAAAACTCTAAATTCTTGAAGAAAAATCACTAATAGACTCCAAAATGGTGGTGGAATGAAGATGGAAAAGTGTATGGTATGTAAGAGAATGAATGGTGGCGAGGAATGACGAAAAGGAGCGAATTTTCAGATCAATTTCGACCCCAAATAGAGCATAGAGTCGGTTCTCCAATAGGTGCATTCAAAAACTCTTTAAAAGACGTCCAAATTCGTCAAATTTTTTAGAAACAGGGTCTGAACCGACACTGGCTCCATCGGTGCCCATTTTGGCGCTGTCGGCGCCAGTGGTCCGTAATTTAATTCGATGTTCTCTGTCAAACAGTACCGTTGGCGCGGAACAAATTTTTAACTCCTCTATTTTGACTCCAAATTTCATCATTTTTGCTTCATTTTTTGTTCGAAGTCCTAAAATTCAACAACTTACAAAAAAAATATTAAACAAAACCTTCTATTAAAGTGCAATATCACAAAAAATGAGTATAAAATATGGGTCTAAAAATGCATATATTTTTGGTGTATCTTTGGGCTGTATAATGCTTTCTTGAGTAAGCATACATGATTTGAGAAGTTGGGGTCTTTGAAGCCTATCAGTTGCTGGCTTGTTGCATATAAATTGTGTCTTCAACAGTTCCATGCAAGGATTCATTAACAACATCAAATTGGAGTAGTGGCCACTGCTTGTTAAGGGAAAGGTTTATGATAGTGCAGAGAGTGGCCATTTTAATGATTGGACTAAAGGCCTCGGATTAATTGACATTGAATTCCTGTTTGTAGCCTTGAGCAATGAGGCGACCTTATGCCGAGCTTCCCATTACAAAAATTTAGGTTTTTTCCGGTGGCTACATTCTGTCGGTTCTGATGAGAAAATTCTTTGCTTTTAATGTTACTGACAGTTTCAGGCTCATAGGTTTTTTCGGAAACCGACTAATATTATGACAGTATAAATTTATATATGGTTATGCAATAATTTAATGTCGTACATTTTTCCTAGAAAATTTGAGTAGTTGGTAATCGTCCGTTCGTATAACCGACAGTTCTCTCATTGGTAATAGTGACATCATACATGTCGAAAAAATATCGCACCCATCAATTTATAAAGTAGGCAAAATCATTGGTTATGCTTATGTGTTGTTTTCTATAACCAACGGGTTAATTGTCCGAAATGTATTGCACCCGTTGGTTTTTTAATGGAGGTGAAAACCGTCCGTTAAGCAACATTTATGTGTCACTTTTTATAATCGATGTGTTAATTGTCAGAGTGTTGTGCCCATCTTTTTTGTGCGATGCACCGTAAGTCGTTGGTCATATATCAATGAAGCGTTTGTAACAACTTCCATCAGCTAGTCATCGGTTTTGCATATGGATAAGTTTGGAACCATCGCAAAACCGACAGTAAGCCGTCAGAAACATGTAGCATAAGGAAAAAAAAATAAATTCCTTATTTCATATTTATATTACCACAACTACTATCACAACATCTATTACATAATTTCAAGCATTTAACAAAATAACATACCTGTCAAACAATAATTTATCTAATCAAATACTGAAATAAATAAAATGCATTTACTATAAAATATGTACATCAGTAAACCTAAAAAATATATGCCCAAATATACATAAAGTTTAAAAAAACCCTCTCCTAATCATCGTCCTCTATCTCGTCAGCCTCATCCTCATCGTCCTCTGCCGCTTTCTCTTCCTGCAATTTTGTCGTTGCCTGCCACATTCACTCATCCATTACCGTTAGGAATCCAAATCAACCTTTAGCTTAGTTTCCATTTTGGCTTTCAGCTCTGACCTCATATGAGAAAATCGGGTCTCCATCTCAGCAGAGAATGTCGTAACACACTTGGAGATTTCCTCGTCATGTGCAGTAGAGGTAGAAATTGTAAATGCACTGGTGAAGGAGTGAACGTGGTAGGCAAACCTCTGTGACCCGAGCCCATAGACTCGACCCTTTTTCTTCCCTCCAATAGCCTCCCTCCATAGGTTGTACTTGGAAAGATCATGCTCGTGAATCGTAATACCTACAAACGCCTGGGATTGACTCTTCTTCAGTTGCTAAAATCTTGCATGCAAACAAAAGTAGTTATAGTTAGTTAGAGCTAATATGTATTAATATCATACTAGTTTAGCTCGTCAATTACTTAGGTCTCACGAGATCTATCGTCGATTCAAGAGTGACCAGACCGTCTTTTGTGGGTTGCTCATGTACATCGGTGGCGGAGGGCTCTTATCCAATCTCCACAGCCTATTCATGAAAAGAAATTGTTTGAATACATGTTCAACTATTAAAAAGACATAGAATAAATGAAATCTTACCATCTTCGCTTGTTTTTTGTATGTGAGAGCATCCACTAGTGTGCTTGGAGGGCTTTATGCTTTCACAGTTCGACCACATGTTCTTGTTTGCCCGCTCCCTCTTCTTCTGGTCGTTTGGAGAATCCCAGACACTAAGCATTGAGACAAAAACATCCTTTACGAATCATAGAGGGAATCTGTCGCGATTTTCGGGTATCGTTAAACATGTCCCATAAGCGTTCGCTGCCTTTTTCCTCGAAGTTGTGTCGGATGTGCTCCTTGCGCTCAGGGCGCTAGGAGAATAATTTCTGCAAATATTGTATGGATTATGTTCGATTGATAAATAAATAAAAGCAATTTAAGTTATTTGTGAAGGATACTTACTAGAAACTCTTGAAACTAAAGATTATGAATGGCCATAAGGATCTCCTTCCACACCAAGTATGTTGAGTATTACTTGCTCCAACTGATATTATGAATGACATGAATAGTTTCAGTCGCNCAAAGGATGCTAAGAGAATTGTTTTTTGCAAAATCACAGGGATTTTGTTTGCCTGATACATACATAAAGACATCTTAAGATAGTTAGAATGATACATACCTCAAAATCTTGAAACCAAAGATCTTGAGCTATCATTGGGATCTCATTCCATGACCAGTATGTTAAGTCGTACTTGCTCCAAAATATACCCTAAGTGGCATGAATAGTCTGGGTCAGGGGTAGAACCTTAAAACAACAATTTGTTATTTTTATATTCAATTTTAAAAATAAAAAGGTAACTGACAATATCTTAAAAAAAAAAAACTTCTGTGTTACCCAACAAGATCGATGCGGTAGCTGCTGCTTGTCAACTCATGTCCGGTAGAGGTAGCGCGAGACTCTGATGCACTCAAACATGTTGCAGTCGGGGTGGCGATAGGGGTGGGGCAGAGCACGGGGTGTGGGTGAAGGTGGGTGTCACAGTGGGTGTGGGGATGGTAGGGGAGGCGGAGCGAGGGTGGTAGTGGAGGCATGTACGTAGGCGGGTGCGGAGGTGGGGTTCAAGACGGTGGTGATGGTGAGTGTGGTGGTGGTGAGGGTGAGGGCTGGTGCATAGGCAGGGCGGAGAGGGGTTCAGGGCGGTGGCGAGGGTGATTGTGGGGGTTGTAAGGGCAGGGTTGGGTATAGGAGCGAGGGTGGGAGTGGGTGTCGAAGTCGGACGACCTCTCCTATCATTCTTCTTTGTCGGATAGCGTTGTGGTCCAACATCCCCGAGTGGGGAGGGAGACCGTTCCTGCCTCTAGTCAACATTGGCAACTAGGAGAAATAGATTTATTAATTCGTGCACATAAAATATACTTTAGTTTTTTTTTAATTAGTGCACATAAAATATACTATGTAATAAAATAAAAATAGAACAACACATATTAAACATAAAACACATAAGTATACAGTGAACAAGTAAACAAAACTGTGACATGCAAGATCCAACTACTAAAACCAAAAACACAAGACTATGCAATAAACTGAAATATGAAATTCAACGAAAGGTACAATAAACATACTCATCTTATTCAACATCATTTGAAGAGTGACTAGAGGTTGTAGTCATAATCTCTTCTTCAAACACATCGTCAGAGTCGTACCGATCATAGATATTAATTTCTTTATATTTGCCAAAAGCAACCTCTTGATTATGCTCTTCATCGATTGCATCAAGTGGAAAATAGAAACATGTCATTTTAGTTTCTTGATGGGTGGGTTTAATGTTATTCTGAATATTAATTGTGACACTTAGTTTACTCGAAATGACAACGGCCCAATTTACGTTTTCTCTTACTCTATGTAGATATCGAAGACAGTAAACCTGACTCACCCGTTAGGCTGGAATGAAAGGATCAAATTTCTATTCACTTACACTTCTATGATATTATATAGTTGGTTTACCCTTGCTCTATGATTAGAAACAGAATCGAACCAAGTACAACTGAATAGGAATACGCGTCCTCCAATAGAGCCGAGATAAGATAATTCAACAACTTCTTTCAAAATCCCATGATAGTCTACCTCGTCGACGGACTTATCATTTACTTTAACACAAAAGCCAAAATTAAAAGATTTTTTTCTTCAGACAGTAATCTCGTACCAAATTTGTACTCATTTACACCATAAATTTGTTAGATTTTCATGATGCGCATACGTCTCCAAACAAGATCTATCAACCCCTCATCTCTCAAGCCTGCAAAAAGTTAGAGGATTGCATGCTTCTAGCTAGGTGAAGGCGGAGGTAATATACCTAGTAGGAGTTGGTTAGGATATTGCATGCGTGTACCTGTGATTACGGGAGAGATTGGCGGTCCCACCATACAGCAGGCGGTGAAAAGCATTATCCAAACAACCGAATAGTGTGTCAGTATTAAAAATAATGATGTTTTTAATAAGACATGAAAGATTCACATGGCATAAATATAAAAACAATACTTTCAAATTAGATATATAAATGTATAGTAAACGGGTGGTAGGTACCTAAACGCCCCAAAATTTTCATCAGAAAATTTTTTGCCAACCAAGCGTTCCATACGGCCATGAACAATTGAAAGATGCAAATGATCTAACTTGAGATTTAGGTGAAAAACCAAAGACATGAAAAACTACGGGTGAGAAAACCACGGGTAGAATGGAAGAAAATTCGCTGCTCTTAAAGATGGGTACAAAGTGGAGACTTTAGGGTTTGACATCTTTGACATCTGACTTTCTTAATATACCAAAACTTAGTGGAAATATCATATATATAGGCGGGAATAATAAGCCTTAATTATTGCGAACTTTTCTGTCCAAGCGTATTAAAACTCGGCCTAACATAAATTTTAACATGCAGTTATTCGACGCTCATTTATTAATAAGAAAGTTCAAAAATTAATCTCACGTTAGGAGAAAATAGTATATCTAGATAATTGGATGTGCATACAACGTTCTGTATCACATCACGTCATTTGCACAGACGCGTGGTACGATCCACACCATAGTCCAGACAACACACTTACAACGTACATAATATATTTTCTCCAAAATTTGGGTTGTATTTGGACAAAAAAAGAATCAGATTCTTCTTATCGAATGAACAAATGAATTTTAAATTTGGAAGACTTACATTGAAATACATATAGAACATATATTGATTAATTGTTGATTTTTCATTTTTATTTTTCACGTAAATTTCATACTTTGTGAGTGTCATTCGGATTAATTTATTAATTCAAAAAAATCTTAATATAAAGCTTTTTCGTGATTCCACTATAATTGTCACAAGTATCATTTTATTTAAATCATAATTAGTTATACAGACTATGGTCATTGAAAGTAACCAGAGTTAAAAATCACATTCAAAATTATTTGTTTATTTATCTTATTGAGCACAAGCCGTGTAGATCTTTAATAATTTTATGTAACAATTTTTTGTTTTTCAGCAATATTTTTTATTTATGGTGCAGCAAGCTGAAACAGAGAAGAAATGGAAGGGAAAATTCCAAAGGAAAATGATTTGATTCATAAATAGTATATGCATAAACTACTAATAACAGTGAAATAAGTGAAAATTACTAAATATAGGTAACGCTGAATTGCTGCGTNTTATGGTGGAGCAAGCTGAAACAGAGAAGGAATGGAAGGGAAAATTCCAAAAGAAAATGATTTGATTCATAAATAGATATGCATAAACTACTAATAACAGTGAAATAAGTGAAAATTACTAAATATAGGTAACGCTGAATTGCTGCGTCATATAATCTTTTCATCTTACAGCATACTATTTTCTCCTTCAAAGGACAAGCCCAAATTGAGCTAGAAAAACATACAATCATCTCTTCCATCTTATTGATTCAATCATTTACACATCAAATTAAATAGCATAATTTAACAGCAAAAATTAAATTTGATCAAAATAATTTTTAAATTATTGCAAATTAACACAGGAATATTTTTCACTTCTTTTTTCATTGTTTGGCTAAGGATGCTTTAGTGGTAGTATGTTCAAATCTTTACTTTACAGATCATTGTCATACTCTTACAGTGTTTCAATTTTTTTGGTGCTTTTTATAAATTTAGGTTATGAGAATGAGATATTCACAATATATCTACTTGGAGAGTGATAGCTACAAGAAAATAGATGTTCATTTCTTTTATGGAAAAGTATGTCATATGATAATTTAGTAAGGGAAATTAACCATACATATCACACAAATTTTATGTATAGACATATATATATACAATAGTATCATGATTTATTAAGGGAAATTTACCATACATATCCATAACTAAAAGTAGCATGATTTCATAGTCTTTATTTGTTCATGTAATAGTCCATGCATATTTATTCTGTCTGAAGTGGATGGATTATCTACACGCTGCTCGTGAAAAATGGCTGTTAGTGGAACATCCCTAAGCTCATCATCAACATCAAGGTTATAGTTCTTTATGTTTATCCTTCCACAGCCCAACATTTTCAAAAACAGCGACAAAATGGGAGCATGCTTATCATCAACTATAAATATAATATTTATATATATAACATAAGGTAAAATTTAATCCTAGAACTTACACTTGGTGGATTTTTTTGATCGCCAAGACTAGTAATTTTTAAAATTGAATTTTAAAAATTATAAGAATTATAAGAATATTGTATATTTAACATTTTTTTTATAAAACAGTTATATTAATTAGTACTTTTAATTAGAGATTATCCATGCTTAGCTATTAAATTAATAAAACGAACTAAGTTAGAGCCCCATGCACAGCCAAACCCGTNCAATAGTATCATGATTTATTAAGGGAAATTTACCATACATATCCATAACTAAAAGTAGCATGATTTCATAGTCTTTATTTGTTCATGTAATAGTCCATGCATATTTATTCTGTCTGAAGTGGATGGATTATCTACACGCTGCTCGTGAAAAATGGCTGTTAGTGGAACATCCCTAAGCTCATCATCAACATCAAGGTTATGGTTCTTTATGTTTATCCTTCCACAGCCCAACATTTTCAAAAACAGCGACAAAATGGGAGCAAACTTATCATCAACTATAAATATAATATTTATATATATAACATAAGGTAAAATTTAATCCTAGAACTTACACTTGGTGGATTTTTTTGATCGCCAAGACTAATAATTTTTAAAATTATAAGAACTATAAGAATATTGTATATTTAACATATTTTTTTACAATAATTATATTAATTAGTACTTTTAATTGGAGATTATCCATGCTTAGCTATTAAATTAATAAAACGAACTAAGTTAGAGCCCCATGCACAGCCAAACCCGTCGCCCTCACCCTAGTGCTGTTCGACGCTGGCATGAGGTGAGAAAAGGTGGTTCTGTCAGATAAGACTGGAAGAAATAAATAAATAAATAATGTGCCATTATGAGTAAGCAAAAATATTCCAAAAGAATAAAGAGAACGAGTTGATATGATAAAATGGCATACAGTTATTGATTAAACTTTTTTTTTTTTTTTACAGATTCAATAAAGCATTATGTGTTTTAAATTACAAAATAGACTCCATTTGTCGTTGCCAGGTNATTTCTTTACAGATTCAATAAAGCATTATGTGTTTTAAATTACAAAATAGACTCCATTTGTCGTTGCCAGGTTGCATCTATAGGTTCCCTTCTCACGCTCTCATTCGTCCAAGTTTTCTCCACCACCATACACGAGCTGCGGCTACTCACAAGATGACATCTGGAAGAACCGAACAACGGGGAATTGTAACGTGCCCATTGTGGATAGATTTAGGCTTCCTTTGAGACAGATTTGTCTTTCAGCAAAATTTTTTTGAGTAGTTGTTCTGCCTGCCCAAAACTGTGGGCACTGGTTTGGCAAACTTTCGCAAGCGCCGACGTCCACCACAACATAGTGAAAGTTCGGCATCTTCTTAAACGAACACTTGGTTTTATCAGCTGCCTTTCCTCTTTTTTATTTTTCTGAAAGTTAGTCACAATTCTAGTTAATTAATTATATAACTAATCATACATACATACATACATATATAAATACACACACATANGCATTTGCCTATACATCTATGTTATGAGGCTATACTCGTGGGGTTCAGTGTAGTACAGAAGGGTGTATCTCTTCAAGAGGTATGTCCTTTTGATGCATATATTATAAATAACATTTTACTCCACACTAAACTACCACTATATTCAATGTAAAATTTATGTGGTGCAAGTTTTTAAATAAAATAAAAAAAATTGGTAAGAAAAAAGCACATCATATGGGATCGATCTGCAAAGCATATCTATTACAAGAGACGATAACTTTTTTCTTGTATTATTTTGAGCAAGACCATCAAAGATTTCATATTATTGGTGACGTGCCTCCACAACAAGAATTATTCATATATCAAATATAGGTGACTCATTAGGGAGGCATGACACACGATATCTAACTCAAAGAGATTCAGAAAGGTGCATTGTACTTTTTGTTAAATTATGTCAAAGTTTGGCCATTTAAATATTAATACTCACGGTCCCTAAACTCAATACATATTGTCATTTATAATTGAGAATTTTATTTAAATACTGTATAATTTGAAAATATAAATAACAATATTATGAGCAGATTATTTAGCGATAGCTTAGACATGGAAGACGAGTCTTTGATAAGCAAAAAGTTCGAAGCATAATTTTCAAAATGGTTCAAATTATACATACATATAATGAACAATTCTAATCACATGTGCATAATATGATCGTTGCATTTAAAGTCATACTAATGGTATTATCTATTTGTTATAAGTTCACAATATA
>JXCR01148002.1:25307-48281 GCA_002079205.1 Phalaenopsis hybrid cultivar
TTCATTTGAGTAACAATTAATCAATATTCCTAACTAGATAATTATTCATATTAACAAGAAAGCTCTCCAACATTTATGGGGATCAACTTTATGATTGTTATTTATTGATAAACCTATAAGAAAGATTAGCGATAATTAGACTATAACTCAAAAGATACATATATACATATATACATATACTCAACATATTAACATAAAATAAAGCATTCATTTCTTATAACCAAAATTATTTTTAATAATTATATTCATTAAGCATTAAGTTATACTAATAAGGTTCTTTTCAAATGTTGTAGTATAGTTTTTCTTCTTAATTATACTATAGGTGGACAAATTATATGCCTAATACATTTCTCATTAAAATTAAAGTTTTTTTTTAATTATACTATGTATAGCTTACATGTTGAGTCTTCAGGCCATGTTTTATTTTTCATATTTATTTTAATTTTATTAAAAAATTATTTCATAGGATATGGTAATAATTTTTTAAAATTTTATAATTAAAAATTTAAAAGACATATCTCTCAAATAGATAAATTCACTAGTACTATATTAGGTNACTTTATGATTGTTATTTATTGATAAACCTATAAGAAAGATTAGCGATAATTAGACTATAACTCAAAAGATACATATATANTCTTTATGATTGTTATTTATTGATAAACCTATAAGAAAGATTAGCGATGATTAGACTATAACTCAAAAGATACATATATACATATATACATATACTCAACATATTAACATAAAATAAAGCATTCATTTCTTATAACCAAAATTATTTTTAATAATTATATTCATTAAGCATTAAGTTATACTAATAAGGTTCTTTTCAAATGTTGTAGTATAGTTTTTCTTCTTAATTATACTATAGGTGGACAAATTATATGCCTAATACATTTCTCATTAAAATTAAAGTTTTTTTTTAATTATACTATGTATAGCTTACATGTTGAGTCTTCAGGCCATGTTTTATTTTTCATATTTATTTTAATTTTATTAAAATTTTATAATTAAAAATTTAAAAGACATATCTCTCAAATAGATAAATTCACTAGTACTATATTGGGTCTTATATTATAGACTCAAATGATAGATGTATAGATAGATGTTCCATCGAGTCAAAAAAACTCAATAAAAAAAATTTACTTAATTTTACACAGAATCAATTGAATATTCACTTTAAGTTGTCTTCATGCATCAACACTCACTAAAACNAGGTCTTATATTATAGACTCAAATGATAGATATATAGATAGATGTTCCATTGAGTCAAAAAAACTCAATAAAAAAAAATTACTTAATTTTACACAGAATCAATTGAATATTCACTTTAAGTTGTCTTCATGCATCAACACTCACTAAAACAAGCTGCACATAAGGTTTTGAATAATGCTCTAATTTTAATCAACATATTAAATATCTAAATTGATAAAATACCAAATGCAATAAATAGTAAACACTGCATAAAAATGTAACATTCATGATTTTTCATGTCAAATATCTTATGTACTCACCTCCCAAGTCAACATAAGGTTCAAATTAGATGCATATCCACTAGAGAAAATTGGTGGATACAACCGTTCATAAAAAAAATATTAACTAATATATATATATATATATATATATATATATATATATATATATATANATATCTTACGTACTCACCTCCCAAATCAACATAAGGTTCAAATTAGATGCATATCCACTAGAGAACATTGGTGGATACAACCGTTCATAAAAAAAAAATATTAACTAATATATATAAATTAAGATCATATTGAACGTTAGGCATTATTTTTACCAAGAAATGTCTCTCGAAGCTCTAACTCTTTTCTCTTATAACACTCCTTCAAATCTAATCTGATTTTATTGTTATCATTATATTTGCTATTAAGATTTATTATAGTATTGAAGATATTATCAAAAAAAAAAAAAGTGTGCAAGATATCTAGATTATGTCGAATCAAACTAGTTTTCCAATAAGAAAGATCCAAGAAAATACTCAGTTTTGTCTAGTTATGAGTAATACCAAGATCAGTGGGGTGATTTATAGATGGTTTTAGAGAATTAGTAATCTTTGCTTTTACACTAACCATTTGTCATAAGTCATCACTGATTATCATTGGCAGAGGCCTTGATTACTTAGCTTTATTTTTAGAAAGACATCTTAAATTTTTAATTAGGTGATCATTATGTAAAAACATTCAATAACAACCAAATCATAATTTTTTTGTCATATTTAAAAATAAATTTCTCTGATAGATTCATAGAATATGGACAAGATAACTTTCTCATAGTGCATTATCCCAATAGCGTTCAATAAGTAAATTATTGTTCACATCAGGATGAATTTCATTTTAAAATTTTATTTTGTGGCAATATCATAAATGACCACAACTATTTCCCATAAAATGTAAACCTCTGTTATAATTCTACAAAGATACATCNATTCAATAAGTAAATTATAGTTCACATCAGGATGAATTTCATTTTAAAATTTTATTTTGTAGCAATATCATAAATGACCACAACTATTTCCCATAAAATGTAAACCTCTGTTATAATTCTACAAAGATACATCAATTTTTGTTTTCTTTTAGGCAATATGGACCATGTATGATCAATATAAACAATATAAAATATGTAGTCAAGACAAAAAAAAATTGCACAAACTAAATTCAAATGATTCTTTACTGAGAAGCTATATTAAAACTTAACTTAACTACGCCTAAACTAAATCTTAAATTTATTTAAGTTCAATTCTATATTAAATACANTTGCACAAACTAAATTAAAATGATTCTTTACTGAGAAGCTGTATTAAAACTTAACTTAACTACGCCTAAACTAAATCTTAAATTTATTTAAGTTCAATTCTATACTAAATACAACAGTCAATTGGACGTTAAGTTAGACATAAGAATCCAATATAGCCTAATCTAAATTTAAAGTTAAAATAATTTAACCTAAGATCAAAGCTAAACTAAACCAAATTAACTATGCAAATTAAATTAGCTTAAGCCTACTTTGACTTTACAATTTATTCCAACTCTAACTTCACTTCAGAGTGAACCNCTCTTTTATGTGTTTTTTATTCAGTAACTGAACTGTGTGTTTTTGTTTTCATTAATAAATACATATAGATTTTAGTTGCAGATCATTTGATAGCTCGGTTAGTATATGAACTTATTTTTTCTTTTGATACTCTTCAAATAATTTTTTTGTTTTTGTTTTTTGCTTTAATAAGGGTAATGTTTTCTATGTTTTGCTGAATTATGCTATTATTTTTTGTTTTTTATTTTTTTTTTCAAAATCCATGTACAGTTCAATTGGAGATTTCCTCATCTCTTAAAACTGAAGAATGGAGGATAGTATGGGATGCTCAAACCCACAATTTGAATACTGTTTTATGACAATATTTCTTAATTATTCTTTCTTATCTGTTCTATTCATCCCAATTTACTAAGGTGTAAACTATATTACTATTATAAAACTCAAATCTGTTTCCTATAGTGGTATATATATTCAATATGTGTAGCCATTAATTTTGCATATAGAGGTCATTTATACAAATAATGATTTAATTCTTCTATCCTATATTCATTCACACCCCCCTCTCTCTCTCCGCAATAAAATGATGATAAAAACATAAATATGAAATTGTTCGAGGAATTTAATGGTGAGATTATGAAGCGGACATCATTGCCAACTAATCCATATGATTTTATTCAAGGCAGGCGTTCACAGCTGCCAAACTTCTTATCCCTTTCTCATCAGATTAACCAATGTTAGGTTTTAATCACATTAAAACATACATATAAACTGATGGGACTTGGAGCGAGAGTGAAGCTTATCTTAAATGTAACTTTTATTTTATCTTCGATTAATGTTGGAGCATTATTAAGCTTTAGACGCTATGAGCTTCTTTTTGGATAAAAGCAGTTGGTGGCGTGGCGTTTTACCCCTTCAGAAGGGTAGAGAGGCGCATATTAAGATAGCAATTCTCTTTGGATATATTCTTTTTTAGCAACTTTATGACTTATGTTATTATATATTTATATATACATGTAGTGAAAGGCCTGGCTTCCTCTTACGTAAATGATTCCTATTTTGGTTTAAAATATTAATTTTTTTGTTTTACTGCTGTTCCCGACATAAAATAAGGGCGTACTAATCTTTCCTATTTTATTTGAAACTTGTTATTTATAAAAATCAATTATTACCTATTTTTTTTCATTTTTACCAAATTTTCAGTAGTTTGATGTCGCATATGTAAATACATCAGTTTGATAATTTAGAATGATTAATTTATAAATCTTATTGTTTCGNGTGAGGGCGTACTAAGCTTTCCTATTTTATTTGAAACTTGTTATTTACAAAAATCAATTATTACCTATTTTTTTTTCATTTTTATCAAATCTTCAATGGTTTGATGTCGCATATGTAAATACATCAGTTTGATAATTTAGAATGATTAATTTATAAATCTTATTGTTTCGGTTGGTCTATGTGTAATAATTTTTTAAAATGGTGTGTTAAATCATCATGTGACTTAATTTTTGGGGATCCTTTTAATAATGTCTATTTTTTTTTAAAAAAATCATATTTAGATATATTTTCTATTATTATTCATTATAACTAGGGTGAAGAGAAATAAAATTTTGAGAAAGTTGAAAATAATCCTATTAATTTGTNAGTATGTGACTTAATTTTCGGGATCCTTTTAATAATGCTTATTTTAAAAAAAAAATCATATTTAGATATATGTTTTGTTATTATTCATTATAACTAGGGTGAAGAGAAATAAAATTTTGAGAAAGTTGAAAATAATCCTATTAATTTGTCTTTTTTGCCACAGGTTCGTAGCCAAGTGGAGTTGATCCAAGCTGCTTTGAAAAGTTAATTATAGTGGATCAAAGGGCAAAGGTTGCATGGTTAGTTAAATGGGATAATGACCTAGTTCGACTCGATAAGTGTCATAATCATGAGAAAATATTACATGCAGTTTTTGCACGCCCAAACACCTAATAACAGAGGATCATGTGAGAGAAAGTTCACATGCATGATGGTGTGACTTCTATGATGGATTGTCTGAACTTAAGATTGTCCGCAGGTAATATTTTCTCCTTAATTAAAGATTTTATCAAAACTTGATAAATGAGATGTTTATCTACCAAGGCAATTAATCTCCATCATCTTTGTCGCATTGCTAAGAAAGTCATAAATCACTTAAAGGTTTTTTGCTATCGGTATTTCATATTCACTCTGCCATCCCTAAATATTTATGTGCTTTTTTTGCTCCCCAAGTTTTGGACTTGGAGATTAAGAATATCATATTTATCATTGAGAAATACAAATCATCCTTAGTTTTAGATTGACAATATTTTTAAAATCCTATGATATCATGGAAAACAATTCCAACTAGCCGCTTATAACTTTTATTTCATAGTTCTATCTTGCTTGACATGTCTAAACATAACATTTTTCACTCATTCCTAGAGTNAACCTAGTTCGACTTGATAAGTGTCATAATCATGAGAAAATATTACATGCGGTTTTTGCACGCCCAAACACCTAATAACAGAGGATCATGTGAGAGAAAGTTCACATGCATGATGGTGTGACTTCTATGATGGATTGTCTGAACTTACGATTGTCCGCAGGTAATATTTTCTCCTTAATTAAAGATTTTATCAAAACTTGATAAAAGAGATGTTTATCTACCAAGGCAATTAATCTCCATCATCTTTGTTGCATTACTAAGAAAGTCATAAATCACTTAAAGGTTTTTTGCTATCGGTATTTCATATTCACTCTGCCATCCCTAAATATTTATGTGCTTTTTTTGCTCCCCAAGTTTTGGACTTGGAGATTAAGAATATCATATTTATCATTGACAAATACAAATCATCCTTAGTTTTAGATTGACAATATTTTTAAAATCTTATGATATCATGGAAAACAATTCCAACTAGCCGCATATAACTTTTATTTCATAGTTCTATCTTGCTTGACATGTCTAAACATAACATTTTTCACTCATTCCTAGAGTGCAAATGCCAGTACAATATGTCGCTATTATCCGATATCGTATATAATTCATTTCACAATTTATTATTAAAATTTTAATTAGCATTCTCAAAAAAGTTATCATTTATTATACATCTATTGCAACTGGCTCTCATTCAAAATAAATAGATTAAATATATATTTAAAAAAACATTTTTGTGGAAATATATGTCACAATAAAGCTTTTAATATTATGAAGTAAGACTCTGTTACTTAANATTATTATTAAAATTTTAATTAGCATTCTCAAAAAAGTTATCATTTATTATACATCTATCGCAACTGGCTCTTGTTCAAAATAAATAGATTAAATATGTATTTGAAAAAACATTTTTGTGGAAATATATGTCACAATAAAGCTTTTAATATTATGAAGTAAGACTCTGTTACTTAATGCATAATTCTTAAAGGTTTTTCACTCTATCATGATTAGGTAGCAACTACATCAATTATGTTCTCCTTTTAGTCATTAACAATGAGTAGATTTATAGTTATTGTAATTATTCTAATGATTTAAAAAAGGCCACTCCTTATCCCCTTTTCTCTTCACTTTGGCAATGAACACTATTTTAATTTTCTTATAGAAGGAAGTCAATGATGGATATTTCAATCCTATATGTAAATTAAGCTTCTTTATCAATGGCAACTTTACTACCAATCACCTTATATATGGTAATGATCCTTTGATTTTGGATCATGCTAATATCGAAGCTACNGCACTATTTTAATTTTCTTATAGAAGGAAGTCAATGATGGATATTTCAATCCTAAATGTAAATTAAGCTTCTTTATCAATGACAACTTTACTACCAATCACCTTATATATGGTAATGATCCTTTGATTTTGGATCATGCTAATATCGAAGCTACCAAGTGTGTTTTTCATCATTATCTTGGTCATTTTGTTCACTACATAGGTTTGGAAGCCAATATTATCAAATCTAAAAGTGTGGTTGTTTCCCATTGAAATATAAATATTTTATTAGTTCTTGCTATTGGGAATGTTACTAATCAACATTTGTTCTCCAAGATTAAGAAAAAGTTATGGCTTGTTAAAGGATTAGAATCACAAAACATTATCCGTGTTAGCCAAATTTCACTTCATTAATTTAATCTTCAATCANGGGAATGTTAATAATCAACATTTGTTCTCCAAGATTAAAAAAAAATTTATGGCTCGTTAAAGGATTAGAATCACAAAACATTATCCGTGTTAGCCAAATTTCACTTCATTAATTTAATCTTCAATCAATATTTGTACATAACATAAATTGTTAGCCTTACTAAAAATGTAATTTTATGATTTACTCAAGATTTTTCTTTTATGGTTGGCCAACTAACAAATTGCATTTGACCTTTTTTTGTTTCTACACTTAGTTGTATATATAAAATAAAATTATATAGAGGATTTAATATGATAGTATTTTTTTAGTTAATTGGTGTAAGAGAGATTATGGGTTTTTTTGGTACTCTATTTTAAAAAATTATTCATTTCAAAAGTACTTATACCTCTTGCGATCGTTTTGAGATTTTGGTTACCCTTTTTCTATTGGCTATAACAATTCCAATTTTTTAGTGACTCTTGGTTATATATAGAGCCTTAATTAGATTTTAATTTTCCAAGGGCTTATATTTTGCTAATAGTTGAAGCTTTTGATCTTAAAAATTGTACTTAAAATGGTTTAGGAANCACTCAAGATTTTTCTTTTATGGTTGGCCAACTAAAAAATTGCATTTGACCTTTATTTCTTTCTACACTTAGTTGTATATATAAAATAAAATTATATAGAGGATTTAATATGATAGTATTTTTTTAGTTAATTGGTGTAAGAGAGATTATGGGTTTTTTTTGGTACTCTATTTTAAAAAATTATTCATTTCAAAAGTACTTATACCTCTTGCGACTGTTTTGAGATTTTGGTTACCCTTTTTCTATTGGCTATAACAATTCCAAATTTTTAGTGACTCTTGGTTATATATAGAGCCTTAATTAGATTTTAATGTTCCAAGGGCTTATATTTTGCTAATAGTTGAAGCTTTTGATCTTAAAAATTGTACTTAAAATGGTTTAGGAATATTTAAAAATGTAAATTGAAGCTTATGAGAACTTTAAGAGATATAAGATGGTACAACAACAACAAAGCCTTAATCCCACTACGTGGGGTCGGCTACATGAATCCTTTTTCTCCATTGCNGATTAAGAATAAAATTAAAAATTGATTGTAGAACTCCTAATCTGGCCAATTTGATGCCAAACCTTATTTCCATAAATACTTTAATAGAAGATTGCAGAAATCTTTAATATAAAATGAGGAGACACTACAAGAAAGGTATTAATTAGTGTTAGTTTTAGAGTCCAAAAATTTCTGGCGCAAACTTTTGTGTCGGATTTGCATCTGATCTACGTCTATCTATACTGATTAGGGAAGGCCTTTGTGCCATTTTTTGTCGTTGCAAACTGTTTGTATTGAAAGTTGCATCAACAAATTTTGATGTAATAAGATTTTTTTTATTAGTATTGGCCGTTCAGATGGTGCATCCGATGCTAAATAGTTTGTCGGCAAATGTCGAAGCAAATTCAACGCACATACCCTAAAATTCTAATCCAATGTGAATGAGCCTCATTCGCATTTCCACTATTTAATAGCTTTAGGGTTTCAGCGACGACTGTTCTTCAGCGAGCGTCCGATGCATTTGCAATTTTGCTGCTTCGACGAGTATCCCTCCTCTCCAAGCTTAGGTAATGTTCTCTTCTCTGTTTTGGGCCTTCTCCTTCCTTATTTTAGGGTATGTAATACGTATGAGTTNGAGATATAAGATGGTGATTAAGAAAAAACTTAAAAATTGATTGTAGAACTCCTAATCTAGCCAATTTGATGCCAAAACTTATTTCCATAAAAACTTTAATAGAAGATTGCAGAAATCTTTAATATAAAATGAGGAGACACTACAAGAAAGGTATTAATTAGTGTTAGTTTTAGAGTCCAAAAATTTATGGCGCAAACTTTAGTGTCGGATTTGCATCTGATCTACGTCTATCTATATTGATTAGGGAAGGCCTTTGTGCCATTTTTTGTCGTTGCAAACTGTTTGTATTGAAAGTTGGATCAACAAATTTTGATGTAATAAGATTTTTTTATTAGTATTGGCCGTTCAAAAGATGGTGCATCCGATGCTAAATAGTTTGTCGGCAAATGCCGAAGCAAATTCAACGCACATACCCTAAAATTCTAATCCAATGTGAATGAGCCTCATTCGCATTTCCACTATTTAATAGCTTTAGGGTTTCAGCGACGACTGTTCTCCAGCGAGCGTCCGATGCATTTGCAATTTTGCTGCTTCGACGAGTATCCCTCCTCTCCAACCTTAGGTAATGTTCTCTTCTCTGTTTTGGGCCTTCTCCTTCCTTATTTTAGGGTATGTAATACGTATGAGTTGTGTGGTTCGTATTAAAAAATTGAATTTTGGTTGTTAGATATGTAATACATAAGAATTGAGTGGAATGTATAAAAAAAATTGAAGTTTACGTGTTACATATGTAATACATAAGAATGGGGTGGCATTTCTGTAAAAATTAAAGTATAGGTCTTAAAAATATAATACATAAGAATTGTGTGCCTTGTATGCCAAAAATAGAAGTTTGTGTGTTAGATATGTATTACATAAGAATTGAGTGAAATGTAAGAAATTTAAGTTATGGTGATAGATATGTAATACAAAAGAATTGTGTGGTCTGTATGTACAAATTGAAGTTTAGGTGATAGATATATAATATATAAGAATTGAGTGGAATGTATGTAACAATTAAAGTTTAGGTCTTAGATATGTAACACATAAGAATTGAGTGGAATGCATGTAAAAATTGAAGTTTAGGTGTTAGATATGTAATACACGAGAATTGTGTATTTTGTATGTAATTTGAAGTTTTGGAATTGGATATTTAATACAAAAGAATTGTGTGGTTTGTATGTAAGAAATTGAAGTTCGTGTGTTAGATATGTAATACATATTCATTATGTGTTTTGTCAGTAAAAATTGAACTTGGGGTGTTATATATGTAATACATAAATAATTCAGTGGAATGTATGCAAAAATTGAAGTTTAGGTGTAAGATATGTAATACATAAGGATTGTGTGGTTTGTATGCCAAAAATATAAGTTTAAGTGTTAGATATGTTATACATAAAAATTGAGTGCAATGTATGTAAAAATTAATGTTTATGTGTTAGATATGTAATCCACAAGAATTGAGTGGAAAGTATGTAAAAATTAAATTTAAGTCTAGGCGTTAGTTATATGAATTGATTGGGATGTATCTAAAATTTGAAGCTTAGGTGTTAGATATATAATACATAAGAATTGAGTGGAATGTATCGACGACTGATATTTAGAAGTACTAATCTTTGATTCTACATACATATTGCTAATAAATATTCAAAATTTGATATCATGGATGTATATTAGATTGTATCCTAAAAAAAAAAAAACTCATTGATGAATTCTTGAATGGTGTAGAGAAATTTGTACAAGTGACATCACAACTGTACATTCGAAGTTTAATTTCAAAATAGAACATTTCCTTCTGAACTTACAGATAGAACTCATGGATGAATTCTTGAATGGTATAGAGGAATTTGTAGAAGTGGCATCACAAATAGAGGAATACTCGAAGTCTAATTTCCATTACCTTCTAAAATTCACTTCGAGATCCAAGTTGTCAGTTTCAAAATTGAAATTCACTTCGAAATCTAATTTGAATTATCAAAATGAGAATTGTGGAAATGAAATTTAGATTTTGATATGAATTTCCATCTTNGGATTCCACTGATTTTGCCCCTAAATCCCGAATTTATGAAATCCAACAAATAGGTAGATTTACCTTCGCGCGGTGCGGGTTTAAGACAAATTATTCAAGAAATTGCCAAATAGTTTTTCTAGATGTAACAGGATTTACTAAATTCGTTGCCAAATAGCTTTTGGGATTTAACTCTCTCAGGATTTACTAAATCCAGATTTACAGGATTTACTAAATCCTAGTAAATTAAATCCCAGCTATTGTTAGACAACACCTTAATACTACTTGCTAAACCCTAAACTTTAGACAGCTTTTTGGAAATAATTGAAAATAAAAAAGTAAATGAAGAGGAGTTACCTTCCTCGATCTTTTGGGTAGGAGAGGAGTGGGAGGAGGAGAAAAATCTGATTTTGCAGTCACTATAAACCTTGAGCCCATCGGTGCGTTCCTAGCTAGCTTCTATAAAGATCATACCCAAGGCTTCGACGACGAAGGAAATGGTTTTGGAAGAAAAGAGAGAGGGGGGAGGGAGATGCGAGGGTTTTGGGGAGAGGAGAGGGATTCAGAGAGGCTTCGATACAAAGGAACGAGGGAAAAGGAATTAGGGCAGGAGGGGGAGGGTCGCGAATTTGGTGGTATAAAGGATTACTTCCGACTGCTTATATAGGACTTACAATCGGTCGGCTGTGAATTCTATTACTAACGGTACTCGTCGCTTACTATAAAAAGGCAAAGGTTAATCTCCCACCAAATGGCAAGTTCGAAGATAACCGAAGACATATAAGCGTCAATAATATAACCGATAGTTTATTGTGTTTTTTAATAATAAAAATCATCAGAAAAATTTTTTGTTGATAACCGACGACAATTTGTAGTTATGTCATAGTAAATAACCCAAACATATACCATCGTTGAACCTTCAGTAATCTACATTAGTACCGATAGAAAAAACTGTCACTTAATAAAAAAATACGTCAGTTAGCACCACGTCAAATGACGGATCGTGTATAACGTAGGCAATATGGTCGTCGATTAATATTTGCTTTACAACCAATGACCTAACGAGTCGATAACAATTAAAGTCAAGTCATCATAAAAAAATTATTATTTATAAGTGACGGCTTGTTCTATTGTTATGTCGTCGCAAATTACATAAATCATAATCCCGCTACACCATAAATAAATGAAACATTTTTTCGACGTAAATGTAGGTCGTTGGATTTGCTGTCGGTTTTAGTTCATTTTCTTGTAGTGCATGGCTTTCCCATAAAATAGAAGTCACTTGGGATAACTTTGGCTGGACACTCAAATTGATTGGGCTTTATTATTATTGTTTATTTATACTATTGCAATTCATCACATGAAATGTTAATGTAACTTAGCTTTTGGAAAGAGTAAATACATGTTCTAGCAAACCTTGCATTATTTAGAAGACAAATACATAACCCAAAATGTATACATAAATAAATATAAAATTGTAATAATTATCTTAAACTACAATATATGATATAAATGATGACATGAGAATAATAGATTGCCTTTGGTCATTACTTTTTTCATAGACTTTATGATAGAATTATAACTACTCTTTTGGAATTGATAAAAGATAAAAATGTCATACCATTGATAAGAGAGTTTCTCTTCTTTCACAAATGGGTTAGATAAAATATATTTTTCTAACATTTATTTTAATCATAACAATTATATTATTATGTTGGATAACATTTATTTTAATTTTAACTACTCTTGTGGCTTAAACTTATTATTACTTTCAAATTTCTCACAAGCTTCTCATTTNTTTTTTTCATAGACTTTATGATAGAATTATAACTACTCTTTTGGAATTGATAAAAGATCAAAATGTCATACCATTGATAAGAGAGTTTCTCTTCTTCCACAAATGGGTTAGATAAAATATATTTTTCTAACATCTATTTTAATTATAACAATCATATTAGTATGTTGGATAACAATTATTTTAATTTTAACTACTCTTGTGGCTTAAACTTATTATTACTTTCAAATTTCTCACAAGCTTCTCATTTAACCTTTGGTTCTTTAACATTATAAAAAAATATTATTTTCTTTCAATATTTATATATAATTATAGATTTATATAATAAAATTTTTTTTTTGTTTTTTACAATTCAATTATATAATTATATATTTAAAATGAATTGCTACCTAATTGAGACATTAAGATTTTGATAATTTATAAAAATGATTAGAATGAAAAGTTGATTGGCCAAATATAAGTATAAGGAAATCATTACTAATAGATTTATAAATGATTTTCTTGCTAGTCTTCTCAATTTATGTTTTACATGCTTTCCACTTAGCCTTCTACCTCTTCTAGGGTTTGTCTTTGACACTAAATTAATGTAGCCTTAATTTTAAGTAAGTGTTCCAAGGGATAATATTGATGTAGAATGAGAACTATGTTTTAGAAACTCTAGAAATAAAATTAGTACAACATAGTGATGGTGAATATATTATGACGAGTTAGAATAACTTTGGGTGATTTAAATGTTTTTTTAGCATGTTATTATTTTATGGATAGGTTCTTTTCTTGATTTATAGGTTTGTCTTACAATGAATTAAAATTTATAATTTAGGCATGCAACTATTAACTTGAAGATTGTGATCACTTATTTTGTGTTTGTGAACTAATGTTGCTATTGAGGAACCTTCCTTGATGATCATTTTAACTTGCTAGATATGCCTTTAATTTATTTTTTTTACAAAAAGATAATGATTGCAANGAAAAATGATTCGAATGAAAAGTTGATTGGCCAAATATAAGTATAAGGAAATCATTACTAATAGATAAATGATTTCTTTGCTAGTCTTCTCAATTTATGTTTTCCATGCTTTCCACTTAGCCTTTTACCTCTTCTAGGGTTTGTCTTTGACACTAAATTAATGTAGCCTTAATTTTAAGTAAGTGTTCCAAGGGATAATATTGATGTAGAATGAGAACTATGTCTTAGAAACTCTAGAAATAAAATTAGTACAAAATAAAAGTGATGGTGAATATATTATGGCGAGTTAAACATGGATTATATTTAGATCTAAGATAGTGTGTGCTGACTTTAGGAATTTAAGGTTTGTTAATATGGAAAGTTTTTAGTTTAGAAAAGCCTTGAAATACTTTTGAGGATTTTTATACATTTGATCAATAGTTTATGAAACGCTTTTAAGGGATTTAATATGAAGAATTATGAGTAAAAGAAAAACTAGATACTATAAAATTCGTCTGACCAACTTGTTACCAACCTTTATTTTTTTCAAAATTTTCTATAGAACATGGCTGAGATTTTTTAATTTAAGATGAGGGAAGATATGTAGGAAGATTATATAAAAGTTTGTTAGAGAACTTTAAAAGAAAAGTTGCATAAAACTAACTTCTTACCAAAGGAGATGCCTCTTGGCCTCCAAGCTCAAAAGAAGAGAGTGTGAAAAACACATATCCAATTCATCCTATTTATATATTTGTACATCCTTCTTATAGTATCTAAGAGAAAGCTCAAAATCATATGAGTTTTGAACTACGACACATTGAAATAAGAGGTGATTAGTGGTTTAATAAAGAAAGGAGTGGGTTACTCCCTACTTAGAAAGATTTGTGTGATATTAAATTTATTTTGGATGTCCCATAATGCTAGTTTTAAATTATAGAAAGCTTCATATGGTTGTTCAATAGAATTGAAGTCAAGAAAGACAACATTGGTAAGCCTCTCCCAAATTAAGTAATAATAGTTTTTTTCATTGCATCTCCTTTCACCGTATGATAAGTTAATGCATCCTAATTACGAATAACACTCAATAACTGCTCTTACAAATCTTGCATAATTTATAATACAAATTCAAAAACCAAAAAAATACAACTCAATAAACAATTCAACCATATAGAAATAATTGTCTTAAATAACAATTTAAAATGTAAATAGCTCGATGTATATATGAACGTACTTATGCTCATTTTTTTTTGTCATAGACATTGTGATATATGCACTAAAATACTTTAATGAATACCTCAAGCAAAATTATGAGTTAAATGTTGTTGAAAATTGCTTAATAGAATTATTCAAAATGGTGTCTATCATAAAATTCAATACTACATTGTGATATCTATCATAAAATTCAATGCTACAATAACATCATTTATATTCTTATTTCTAATGGTGGTTGAGGGATGACAAGTTCTAATTTGTATGACCAAAAAAGCAAGTATTTGTTAGAATAACTTTGGGTGATTTAAAAGTTTTTTTAGCATGTTATTATTTTAGGGATAGGTTCTTTTCTTGATTTATAGGTTTGTCTTACAATGAATTAAAATTTATAATTTAGGCATGCAACTATTAACTTGAAGATTGTGATCACTTATTTTCTATCTGTGAACTAATGTTGTTATTGAGGAACCTCATCCTTGATGATCATTTTAACTTGCTAGATATGCCTTTAATTTATTTTTTTTACAAAAAGATAATGATTGCAACCATTCCATTATTTACAAGGATTATTTTCTTATTATTAGTGCATTGCTTTATATTATAAAAAAAGCACAATAGAGTATTTTACAAGAAGGATCTTCTTTATCATCAACTAGTACTTTAATTATACTTTAAGTGGCACTCAAAATTATAAAATATANATCCATTATTTACAAGGATTATTTTCTTATTATTAGTGCTTTATATTATAAAAAAAGCACAATAGAGTATTTTATAAGAAGGATCTTCTTTATCATCAACTAGTACTTTAATTATACTTTAAGTGGCACTCAAAATTATAAAATATAAATGGAATGTTAAGTGGATTGAGAATGCAAAACTTAGATTTTATTTTTTTTTGAAATTCTATTTTTGATGACATCACTAGTGCTTTATGTCTTTGGCCCTTGCCTTCACTATTTTCTTTTATTGAAAGTATCCATGTGCTTTTAACTGAATGATAAAAATATATATTGTCGTGGTGATATTCATTCATATTTGGAATATATTTCGGTCTCCTTCAAGAAGTTATTTTCCTCCCACACCCACCCCCTCCCCGCCTCATGGATCATTAGTTTTGGATTTTAAAGTTGTTGTTGTGCAAGCTTTTCGTAAACATATGTTAGTTTTTAGAAATATTGTATTTTTTTTTTTCAAAATACAACCTCTTCTTAATTTTTATTTATTTATTTATATTTATATTTTGATGTTGCAAGCTGTAGGTGATGATGATTCATTTTTAACCAGGTTTTCTTGGATCCTTTCNAAAAAGAATATATTGTCGTGGTGATATTCATTCATATTTGGAATATATTTTGGTCTCATTTGAGAAGTTATTTTCCTCCCACACCCACCCCCTCACCGCCCCATGGATCATTAGTTTTGGATTTTAAAGTTGTTGTTGTGCAAGCTTTTCATAAACATATGTTAGTTTTTAGAAATATTGTAATTTTTTTTTTTCAAAATACAACCTCTTCTTAATTTTTATTTATATTTTGATGTTGCAAGCTGTAGGTGATGATGATTCATTTTTAACCAGGTTTTCTTGGATCCTTTCTACACATGATCTATAATATATATGTATTGATGGAGCATCTGAACTGCTTTTTTGAGCCCATCTCTGTATTATCTTTTGGGGTCATTTATTTTTTGAAAAATTTTTCTTACTATGTGTGTTTCTAATTATAATTTTTTTTCCTATTTTAGCAACCCCTTATGAATGTATGTCATTTGACAACATTGTTTTGATTGATCTTTGATGCAATAATTTACACTTCTAATGCAATCCGGCTTTGTTTTTAATCTTACAAAAAATCTGGTTCATTCACGTTTAAAAGCCTCATAATATATGATTATAAAAATGCAAAAAGATATCAAATATGATTCTATTTAATAATTATAATATTACAATATGGGTATAAGGAGATCAAAAATAATTTTAATCTAAAAATAATGATATTATTTTCAACTCAAAAAAGCTCATATAACCAACCATTGGATATTTTCATACCATTTAACTCTCATATCTTAACAATAACATCAATTATCACTCAATCTCGAAAAGTAAGAATTTATTCAATGATATATACTCCTGATGGAAATCACCAATTGGACTTAGTTTTCAACCTCATAAAAAAGCAAAAGATACACAAACATTTTGAACTAATCTATCACATTTTCATCATTATTTACTCTACTTTTCAATGGGGGTGAACTAGCCCTTTCTTTATAACATTGTACTCCCGTCCTTTCAGAATCCTTCATTGTGAATTAGCTCTCAACACCAAACATCACTCAAAATCCAAAGTAAAGCTTGTNTATATATATGTATTGATGGAGCATCTAAACTGCATTTTTAAGCCCATCTCTGTATTATCTTTTGGGGTCATTTATTTTTTGAAAAACTTTTCTTACTATGTGTGTTTCTAATTATAATTTTTTTTCCTATTTTAGCAACCCCTTATGAATGTATGTCATTTGACAACATTGTTTTGATTGATCTTTGATGCAATAATTTACACTTCTAATGCAATCCGGCTTTGTTTTTAATCTTACCAAAAATCAGGTTCATTCACGTTTACTAGCCTCATAATATGTGATTATAAAAATGAAAAAAGATATCAAATATGATTCTATTCAATAATTATAATATTACAATATGGGTATAAGGAGATCAAAAATAATTTTAATCTAAAAATAATGATATTATTTTCAACTCAAAAAAGCTCATATAACCAACCATTGGATATTTTCATACCATTTAACTCTCATATCTTAACAATAACATCAATTATCACTCAATCTCGAAAAGTAAGAATTGATTCAATGATAAATACTCCTGATGGAAATCACCAATTGGACTTAGTTTTCAACCTCGTAAAAAAGCAAAAGATACACAAACATTTTGAACTACTCTATCACATTTTCATCATTATTTACTCTCTACTTTTCAATGGGGGTGAACTAGCCCTTTCTTTATAACATTGTACTCCCATCCTTTCAGAATCCTTCATTGTGAATTAGCTTTCAACACCAAACATCACTCAAAATCCAAAGTAATGCTTGTAAAAATTATTAAATATTTTTACCAAAGGCTCATTCAATCATATAAAATCATCATAACAAATTACTTGCTCTTGAATTTTATAACATTGGGAAAAAAAAGCATTGAAACCTTTCTAAGATTACTACCTGCATGAACTATTCAATCATAATTGATTTATCATCTCCACCACTTATCATGAAGNATATTTTTACCAAAGGCTCATTCAATCATATAAAATCATCATAAGAAATTACCTGCTCTTGAATTTTATAACATTGGGAAAAAAAATCATTGAAAGCTTTCTAAGATTACTACCTGCATGAACTATTCAATCATAATTGATTTATCATCTCCACCACTTATCATGAAGAGCGAATCAGAGATTGCTAAAACTAAACATGTTAAACCGATAATCGTAACCACTTTAATCCAAAAGATGTTGACCAACTAACTAAGATTTTTTATACAAGTATATTTTCTTACTATTAGATTGAATTAATTATATAATTTCCATTGTTTAATTAATGTCAAATGGTCAAAGAGGCATTGGCACAATAGTTGCCATAAACATTTAATTTCATGAAGATACTCCCTCCCTTGCCCTCTGCTCTCGCCCTCTCTCTCTCTCTCTCTCTCTCTCTCTCTCTCTCTCTCTATCCATTTATGTACCAATCTGTCTTCTAACTATAAATATAGTCTATGTGACAGTTACTAGTGTTCAAATTACTAAGTTAAATGCAAAAAAAATTGAACCCCATACCTTTCTTAAGCTATTTAAGGCACCAAATTTAGGTTGTTTTTCAGCCCAGTCGATGATTTTGGATACATAATTAAAATTTATATTTTACCTAAAGTGGATTGCAACCATAAAGTTGAGACTTAGACATGGTAGTAATGATAATAAGGTTATAATGAGTTAAGTCAAGTTTGAGCTACTCTCGGTCTTGCGCTTGAGATTGATTAATTAATAAAGTTCGAGTTTGAGTCCGAACATAATTTTAGGAGTTCATCTACTCACGAGCCAATTTGTTTACTCAAGTTAATAGTATAATAAAATATAAATAAAATGATTAATTAAGGGATAAATAATAAGAAATCATTTGATATAAAATATAAAATATTATTTTTTCTTGCAATAATTTAAAGATAAAGTCTTACATAAGCCACCTCAAGAGCTAACAAGTTGAGTCAAATTTAACTGTGATTGGTTAGTTTATCTAGTTCACCCATGAGCCACTAATGGAGCCGAGCACAAAACAAATCAACCTAGATGATGTTTTGTTTTGTTTTTTTTTTATTATTTTTTATTTCGGCAGCTAAAGTTCCTTATAGTTTCGTATATTGATATTAATGCAAAATAATAATAATTAAACAAAACTCACATAAGAAAATTTATAACAAAACATTCCCCCAATGCTTAACAAATTTCTAAAAATAAGAAGAGATTAAGGGCCAGTTTAAGGGAGCTTATTTGGTGCGGTGACATTTTGAAAACGCACCTAGCCTGTTTGGGTAAACTGCATTTTGGCAGCTTATGTGTTTTCTAAACTCAAAAACAACGTTTTCACACTAGATAGGTGCGGTGGGAGCTTATTGGCAACGACCTGACTTTTCAAAAAAAAAAAAAATTTTTGTAATAACCACCGCACCTGGCTTATCAACAGAGTATTAATCAGCTTATCAATAAATTATTCAATAAGCTACAGCTGTCCCAAACAGATCATAAGTCATTACTTCAGCAGAACATTAACAACAAGGGCACATTTAAATACACATCAAACAATTCTTGTATATTTATATATCAAAAACCTAAACTTTCATATCTCCATAAATAGCACTCAAATCCTACATCAATAACACCACTATATTAACTTCATAAATTTTTAACACTAAAGTGTCATAAATATAAATATTAAAGTTTAGAGGTTAATTATGTAAATACATAGCAACTGTGTTGTGTATATGTAAATTTTCCGTACAAATTAAAACAGTGATATTAACATCAAATAAACATAGCTCCAAAGATAATTATTTCAAACTTTCATAAAATTAAAAAAAAAAATTGTTAATAACGCATTGGAAAATAATTCCCATTTTCAGTAATTTCCATACAGAATCAAAACCCTCAGACATTATGTTCACCCTCTTCATTCTCCATGCGACAAAATGATTTATGAAGATCTCTCGTATGCTCAGTTGTTGTATCCAAAAAATACAACAAAGAACACATAACAATACAGGAAACAAACATTGGTATTGGTCCAAAAATCCACAGGAAAAGAGTGAAAGACACATAAAATGCTCTGAGGCCAAGAGACCAGAACAAGCTCCCCCTATTCAAACTCCTACCAACATATTTCACTGAAACCAAGTCTCCTCTGCCATCAATTACTGAAGGTGGGGTTGTCACCAGGAAACTAACATGTGCATAGTATCTTATCGCCTGTATGTGGCAAAGGAATGCGAGGATGAAACAGAGCGATATGGCAAAGAGCTTCGTCGAAGATGCCAACGAAGTCTTGTTGCCATACACCAATGCTGAAGAGGTTGAGGATTTGGAGGTGGCGCTCACGAAGACACTGATGAGGGAGGCGAGAGTGATTGCGGTGGTGGCCAACACAGTCGATGCCATTATGTTGTTGCGAATGGTTTGCACCGCAAGCNGTTTCTATTTTAATCTTTGAAAATTATAATTTAAATTAAACAGCTAAACTTCTAATGCAAAAAAAAAAAAAAGAATTACCTAAGACAATATGTATGTTTTAGAACTTTGTCCTCATAAAGATGTTAATTTCTTTTTTTATTTATTATAACAGTATTTATATAGCAATTAATTATTTTCAGCTCTGGTTTATAGCATTTTTAATATGATATTTATTTTGGTTTATCACTATCACGTTAGGTTTGATAACCTTTCCTATACCAGGGAAGAACAAAGTCATAAAACGAAAATGTAGTATTTCCTTATCTTATACTAACAGTAAATAGGCTATACTTTCAATATGATCCAATCATACACAAACTGGAGTAATGTATACTTGATGTAAAAACATAAATGCAAATTAACAGATCCTGAATACTACTGGATGATAACCCAATCAGAAAGAATGTTAAAATTCTATAAGAAAAGAGTTCACAACTGAATTATTAAATTTCTGGAGTTATTAAAGATGACAATACCAAAGTACATTTATTTTCAGATTAGGATTTACCGATGTTTTGTTCTAAGGATTTCCAGACTTACTAGCTATCATTATCTTGTTCACGAGTATAAAAGCTTACACTCAAGGAATTCAACTTATCAAATTTTCAATGTTAATTACATAATTTTCTAAAGAAAATTAAGGGACATAGCCCAATTTTAGATTTTGCAGAATGAAGGGTGTTAGAATAATGATGTAACATTGCACAATTTTAATGAAGATGAAAAGTAAACATATTAAAGATCACAATCACAAGATATACAAACTTCTATGGTTCAGTTATATTCACATATGTCCATTGTCAAATAGAGATTAAATATTCCACTAAGCATTAAAGGAGAAATATATCCAAATAAAAAAAAAAAATCATATATGCAAGGATAAAGATAGAGATATCAGTTTGTGTATATAAAAAAGGAGATAGATCCAAACACCTGCTGCAAATAAGAGTTAGATATAGAGAAGAAAATGTTGCCAAATGCTATTACCATTTTTCATTCCCGATTTCGAAAGCTACTTGTTTCTTTTATCTACTGCAAGAGCTTCTTCAATTGATAACTTAAAGCTTAAGCAGTTCTTTTTTCTCTCCATCTACATACTGTTTGCTTTAGCTACTAAAATGCACCAACACATCGGAGCCATCTTTCATAGTGCTTTGGGTGATATGTAATAAACGTAAATTTATTCAGTAAATGATGGCAGGTATCAATAATGTAGATNAATGTTTTGTTCTAAGGATTTCCAGTCTTACTAGCTATCATTATCTTGTTCACGAGTATAAAAGCTTACACTCAAGGAATTCAACTTATCAAATTTTCAATGTTAACTACAAAATTTTCTAAAGAAAATTAAGGGACATAGCCCAATTTTAAATTTACAGAATGAAGGGTGTTAGAATAATGATGTAACATTGCACAAATTTTAATGAAGTTGAAAAGTAAACATATTAAAGACCACAATCACAAGATATACAAACTTCTATGGTTCAGTTATATTCACATATGTCCATTGTCAAATAGAGATTAAATATTCCACTAAGCATTAAAGTAGAAATATATCCAAATAAAAAAAAACATATATGCAAGGATAAAGATAGAGATATCAGTTTGTGTATATAAAAAGGGAGATAGATCCAAACACCTGCTGCAAAATAAGAGTTAGATATAGAGAAGAAAATGTTGCCAAATGCTATTACCATTTTCATTCCCGATTTCGAAAGCTACTTGTTTCTTTTATCTACTACAAGAGCTTCTTCAATTGATAACTTAAAGCTTAAGCAGTTCTTTTTTCTCTCCATCTATATACTATTTGCTTTAGCTACTAAAATGCACCAACACATCGGAGCCATCTTTTATAGTGCTTTGGGTGATATGTAATAAACGTAAATTTATTCAGTAAATGATGGCAGGTATCAATAATGTAGATGTTAGGTAGAGCAAGGTAGATAATGAATTTATAAAGGTTAGACAAATGTGATAGAGATTTTGTATGAGTTAGGTAAAAATAATTTTATGTTCACATCTTAACTCTTCAATGGAGAAATTTTTTTAATCTACTTGTTCAAATGTTCTAAAGCTTGAAAATCTTTTTAAACGACACCTCAATATCATGATTTCATAAAGGTTCATCAAAGCTTTGCAAAGCCTCAACTTTATAAAGGGTACCGCTTTTGTGATCATATCAATAAAATTTCTTGCTTCTTTGAATTCATTAAGCTTTAAAACATCATCTTCAAGCAAGTTATGTATGAAGTAGTATTTGAGTTATGTGTATTTTCCAAGAGNAATCTACTTGTTCAAATGTTCTAAAGCTTGAAAATCTTTTTAAACGACACCTCAATATCATGATTTCATAAAGGTTCATCAA
>JXCR01148002.1:58878-88456 GCA_002079205.1 Phalaenopsis hybrid cultivar
TATATATATATATATATATATATATATATATATATATATATATATATATATATATATATTACATACGGAGCACCCAAAACATTGCTATGTACAAATAAATCACCCTTTTTCATACATTTCTCAAATTCTCAGTCAAATATCAAAGTTCATGATAAAACCCCTGCCCATATTTTTCGTTTTTATTAAGTTCACAATGGTTTGATAATGACACGCATAAATGTGTCGATTTCATACTTCAAAAAATCACCTTGGTGCTTGATTTGTAAATAACATTGTTTCTTGTGCACTGTATGTAATTATCCCACACACACACACACACACACACATATATATATATATATATATATATATGACNATTCACAATGGTTTGATAATGACATGCATAAATGTGTCGATTTCATACTTCAAACAATCACCTTGGTGCTTGATTTGTAAATAGCATTGTTTCTTGTGCACTGTATGTAATTATCCCACACACACACATACACACACAGATATATATATATATATATATATATAATTCAAAACACCTCTTCGAGCTCAATTAAAGTGTTGCATCGGTGCCAAGATTGAGAACAAAACTATTATAAAAAAATTTATTCAAGCACTAATTATTTTCTATTCATGAAAAGAAATATTTTACAGCAGGATCACCTGCTGCCTCAGGCGAAACAAAGCCCTATCTAGGTTTCTATTTTTCTTCCTCCACCCGAATGATAGAAATCAATTTGGTCAGCTGAATCTCTGCCAGCTCATCCAAAAGTGTCGTCACGTCAGTCTAAAGATCCTCCAGACCATCATAGAGGACTGGCAATTCCTCCTTCAAATCTGATACGAAAGTTTCTCTTTGAAGACTCGCAACACGGGTGAGAGAATCAATTGTCTGGTCCATACGCTAGACAAGCAACTCGTGGGAATCCCTTCAACCGTTCATTTCCCTTCTTCAGTTGGTCAAAGGAGGTGGTATCGAGCAAGGTGGTGAGATAAAATCCATAGCTGAAGTAGAAGGATGGACATGAGCCTCATGTCCAGTTAAACGCTCAGACTAGATTCANAGGCATTGGCACAATAGTTGCCATAAACGTTTAGGGTCCGTTTGGGGCAGCTTATTTGGTGCGGTGACGTTTCAAAAATGCACCTGACCAGTTTGGGTAAACTTTGTTTTAGCAGTATATGCGCTTTCAAAACACCAAAAACAACATTTTCACAGGTGCGGTGGGAACTTTCTGACAACAGTGTGGCTTTTCTGGCTTTTCCAAAAAAATAAAAATTTGTAATAATTATCGCACCTAATTTATCATCAAATTATTNAACGTTTAGGGTCCGTTTGGGGCAGCTTATTTGGTGCGGTGACGTTTCGAAAACACACCTGACCTGTTTGGGTAAACTTTGTTTTAGTAGCATATGCGTTTTCAAAACGCAAAAAACAACATTTTCACAGGTGCGGTGGGAACTTTCTGGCAACGGTCTGGCTTTTCTGGCTTTTCCAAAAAAATAAAAATTTGTAATAATTATCGCACCTAATTTATCATCAAATTATTTTTAATCAGTTTATCAGCAGATTATTCAATAAGCTGCAGTATATGCTCCCTCCCTTGTCTTCTGCTCTCTCTCTCTCCCTCTCTCTCTCTCTCTCTCTCTCTCTCTCTCTATCCATTTATGTACCAATTTATCTTCTAACTGTAAATATAGTCTATGTGCGGTTACTAGTGTTCAAATTACTATGTTAAATGCAAAAAAAAATTGAACCCCATACCGTTCTCAAGCTATTTAAGGCACCAAATTTAGAATGTTTTTCAGCCCAGTCGATGATTTTGGACACATAATTAAAATTTATATTTTACCTAAAGTGGATTGCAACCATAAAGTTGAGACTTAGACATGATATTCATGATAATAAGGTTATAATGAGTCAAGTCGAGTTTGAGCTACTCTCAGTCCTGCACTTGAGATTGATTAATTAATAAACTTCAAGTTTGAGTCCGAGCATAATTTTAGGAGTTCATCTANTTCATGATAATAAGGTTATAATGAGTCAAGTCGAGTTTGAGCTACTCTCGGTCCTGCACTTGAGATTGATTAATTAATAAACTTCAAGTTTGAGTCCGAGCATAATTTTAGGAGTTCATCTACCCACGAGCCAATTTGTTTACTCAAATCAATATTATAATAAAGTATAAATAAAATGATTAGTTAAGAGATAAATAATAAGAAATCTTTTGATATAAAATATAAAATATTATTTTTTCTTTCAATAATTTAAACATAAAGTCTTACACAAGGCACCTCAAGAGCTAATAAGTAGAGTCAAATTTAACTGTGATTGGTTAGTTTATCTAGTTCCACTCATGAGCCACTAATGGAGCCGAGCACAAACCAACTCAACCCTCGATGATGCTTTGTTTTGTTTTTTTATTATTGTTTTTTATTTCGGCAGCTAAAGTTTCTTATAGCTTCGTATATTGATATTAATGCAAAATAATAATAACTCACATAACAAAATTTATAACAAAACNAGATGATGCTTTGTTTTGTTTTTTTATTATTGTTTTTTATTTCGGCAGCTAAATTTTCTTATAGCTTCGTATATTGATATTAATGCAAAATAATAATAACTCACATAACAAAATTTATAACAAAACACACCTAGCTCAAACTGGACTTGTTTTTCCAATTTTTAACAATTTTTCAAAAATCAAAAGAGATTAAGGGCCCGTTTGAGGCAGCTTATTTGGTGTGGTGGCGTTTTGAAAACGCACTTAGCTTGTTTGGATAAACTGCGTTTTGGCAGCTTATGCTTTTTCAAAACGCAAAAAACAGCGTTTTCACACCGCACCTATCTAGGTGCGGTGTGAGCTTATTGACAACGGTCTGACTTTTCTAAAAAAAAAAAAATTTGTAATAGCCACTGCACCTAACTTATCAGCATATTATTCAATAAGTTACAACTGTCTCAAACAGACCCTAAGTCATTACTTCAACAGAACATTAACAACAAGGGNGCACCTAGCTCAAACTGGACTTGTTTTTCCAATTTTTATCAATTTTTCAAAAATCAAAAGAGATTAAGGGTCCGTTTGAGGCAGCTTATTTGGTGTGGTGGCGTTTTGAAAACGCACCTAGCTTGTTTGGATAAACTGAATTTTGGCAGCTTATGCGTTTTCAAAACGCAAAAAACAGCATTTTCACACCGCACCTATCTAAGTGCGGTGTGAGCTTATTGGCAACGGTCTAACTTTTCTAAACAAATAAAAATTTATAATAGCCACTGTACCTAACTTATCAGCAGATTATTCAATAAGTTACAACTGTCTCAAACAGACCCTAAGTCATTACTTCAACAGAACATTAACAACAAGGGCGCATTTAAATACATATCAAACAATTCTTGTATATTTATATATCAAAAACCTAAACTTTCATATCTCCATAAATAACACTCAAATCTTACATCAATAACACCACTATTATTAACTTCATAAATTTTTAACACTAAAGTGTGATAAATATAAATATTAAAGTTTAGAGGTTAATTATGTAAATACATAGCAACTGTGTTGTGTACATGTAAATTTCCCGTACAAATTAAAACAGTGATATTAACATCAAATAAACATAGCTCCAAAAATAATTATTTCAAACTTTCATAAAATTAGAAAAAAAATTGTTAATAACGCATTGGAAAATAATTCCCATTTTCAGTAATTTCCATACAGATCAAAACCCTCAGACATTATGTTCAGCCTCTTCATTCTCCATGGGACAAAATGATCTATGGAGGTCTCTCGTATGCTCAGTTGTTGTATCCAAAAAATACAACAAAGAACACATAACAATACAGGAAACAAACATTGGTATTGGTCCAAAAATCCACAGGAAAAGAGTGAAAGACACATAAAATGCCCTGAGGCCAAGAGACCAGAACAAGCTCCCCCTATTCAAACTCCTACCAACATATTTCACTGAAACCAAGTCTCCTCTGCTATCAATTACTGAAGGTGGGGTTGTCACCAGGAAACTAACATGTGCATAGTATCTTATCGCCTGTATGTGGCAAAGGAATGCGAGGATGAAACAGAGCGATATGGCAAAGAGCTTCGTCGAAGATGCCAACGAAGTCTTGTTGCCATACACCAATGCTGAAGAGGTTGAGGATTTGGAGGTGGCGCTCACGAAGACACTGATGAGGGAGGCGAGAGTGATTGCGGTGGTGGCCAACACAGTCGATGCCATTATGTTGTTGCGAATGGTTTGCACCGCAAGCNTCGGAAAGTTGACTAGTGATCTGAGGTGTATTGCTAAATTTTTCTCTACCGCGTGTGAATTTCAGGATGTAGACTCGGGGACGATGATTGACAATGTTAAGTTGTGTTCGGGTCTCTACGTTATCAACGGTACTTCACCACCACGACCTCGTTGCGGACATTTGTCTACCCACCGTTCTGTCTTCAATTCTAGTATCAATAAAGATTCTTAGATCATATTATGTCATTTTCGTCTCGGCCATCCAAATTTTATGTATTTTGCAAAATTATTTCCAAAATTATTTATCAAAAAAGACGCTCGTTCTTTTCAATTTAAATTTTTTCAACTTGTCAAGCACACTCTCACGTCATTTCCACGTGTTGGTTACACCTCTTCCCAACCTTTGCACTCATTCACAGCGATATTTGGGGCCCATCCCGTGTTACAACCCGTACCGAGACTCGGTAGTTTGTCTCCATTATTGATGATCACACTCGACTAACGTAGCTTTTTCTTATGAAAGATAAATCTGTTGTCGGTCACATATTTGAACAATTTTACTCAATGATCCAAACACAATTCTAAACCTTCATCCAGACACTCAAGTCTAATAATGTAAAAGAGTACTTCGCTTCAGTCATCGACTCTTATCTCTCCTCTAAAGGCACCCTCCATCTCAGTTCTTGCGTCGACACTCCTCAACAAAATGGGATCGCCGAACGCAAGAACCGTCACCTTCTCGAGGTGGTTCGTTGTCTCATGTTTTCCTCTAACGTGCCTAAGATTTTTTGGGGTGACGATGTATCCACTGCAGCCTATCTCATCAACAGGATGCCTTCTCAGGTCCTCAAATTTCAAAGTTCAATCCAACTCCTTCTCAAATCATTTCCCCACACCAAAACAATTACCCAAAATCTACCTACTAAAGTATTTGGTTGCTCATCCTTTGTTCACATTCATTCACACAATCACAACAAACTTGACTCTAAATCTACTAAATATATTTTTCTCGGCTACTCGCTTCTTCAAAAAGGGTATAAGTGCTACTCTCATCTCACAAGAAAAACCTACAACACTATGGATGTCACATTCTTTGAAAATCAGACTTACTACCCCAATTCTAATATTCAGGGGGAGACTTTAAGGGAATATCAGTCTTGGGGGGACAACGATTTTATACCACCACACACCAAATCTTCGTCTCATGAACCGAACTCATTATCTTCCGACTCGGATTCAACAAGTTCATCCAACTCATGTGAAGATGTACCTAACAATCAGCCTCCGCCTATTCCTCAAATGTCCAACTTGCACATAGATCACCCAACACATCCAGCACCAATCCAAGAGTCAGAACCGGATCCAACTCCTACAAAAATCTACTCAGGTACGAACACACTTGAACATGAATCTACTATACATATGATTGATGACTCTGACATTCCAATTATTTTAAGGAAAGATGTTAAGACCATCCGACCTCCACTCAGGTACGAACACACGATGCATCCGATCTCCAACTTTGTGTCCTATGAAAGACTATATTCAGCTTACAGAGCATATGTCACTACATTTGACAATATACAAGTCCCAAACACCATTGATGAAGCTCTCAAACACCCGGGGTGGAAGCGAACATCAATGAGATAAGAGCCCTACAAAAGAATAGTACATAGACTATTTCAGACCTGCCAAAGAGAGAAAACAATCGGATGCAAATGAATCTTCAAAATCAAATACAAGGTAGATGGTACAATTGAGAGATTAAAAACACATCTCGTAGCAAAATATTTTTCACAGTCCTAAGGTATTGATTACCAAGAAACCTTTGCCCCCGTAATCAAACTTAACACCATCAAAATCCTTCTCTTACTTGCGGCAAATGAAAACTGACAGCTACATCAACTCGACGTGAAAAATGCTTTCCTAAATGGCGATTTGGAAGAAAAAGTTTACATGGAAGCACCTCCCGGGTTAGAAACATCTTTTCCGAGCAAAAAGTTTACAAACTCCAAAAATTATTTTACGACCTCAAACAATCTCCCTGAGCATGGTTCGACAAATTTATAAAATCAGTGACAAAACACAGGTATACTCAGTGTCAGCAGATTACACTCTCTTCGTGAAAACCTCTTCCGAAAAGAAGATTGTAATTCTAATCGTATACGTCGAAGATATCATCCTCACTGGAAATCACGAAGAAGAACTCACAAATCTGACAAANTTGACTCTTGTCTTTTATCAAAATTAACTAATTCTTCTACTTTAACTTGCTCTGTATATGAGGTTTCCTTCTATTCCTGCTAGCCTTTTACATATATATTTAATTTTTTTTCAAAAGAGTAGTCTTAATTTTATTATTTTCTTATTTTCATCATCCTAAAATTTATAGCTAAAATAATCGGCATTATAATAAAAAAATTAATATCTTTTAAATTTTGGATCAAATTTATCACAGACATTGTCGTGTCCCAAACCTCACAAACAAAAAATAGAGGGCTACGTTAGGTAGCCGACAATCAACATAAAAATTTCATTGAAAAAATATACCATTAAACTTTTAAATCATTGTATCAATGCTAGGGTGTGCCTAGAAAATGATGCGTTGTTTAGCCTAAATACACTAACAAGTTTGCAAGGGTCATTGTATCGCACCCAGGTATAATGTTAATTAAGCAATGCTAGGGTGTGCCTAGAAAATGATGTGTTGTTTAGCCTAAATACACTAACAAGTTTGCAAGGGTCATTGTATCGCACCCAGGTATAATGCTAATTAAGCAAGGGTTCACACATTATAGATGAATTCAGGCAAAGAAGTTAGTCCATGAAAATAATATAAAAAATATAAATATGGAATATAGGTACACTCACAGTTAAATTGATGAAATTAGTAGATATTATGATTCATAGAAAAATAAAAATCTTATGCATTCAAGAAAATAAATGAGTTGAAGAAAAGACTAAGANCTATAGGTACACTCACAAGGTAAATTGATGAAATTAGTACATATTATGATTCATAGAAAAATAAAAATCTTATGCATTCAAGAAAATAAATGAGTTGAAGAAAAGACTAAGAAAAATGATACCCCTTGAAAAAATAAGTTTTATTAGAGAGAATTTAAATTGATATTTTAGTAGAATGATAAAAAAAATTTAGTAGTATTCATGATTTTAACTATGATTTGGGGGTGCCTAATGAAAAAGATAATCATATTGAATTTTATTTATGTTGAAAGATCTCGAAAATACTAATAATTATATTTCATANGTTAGTAGAATGATTAAAAAAATTTAGTACTATTCATGATTTTAGCTATGATTTGGGGTGCCTGATGAAAAATATAATCATATTGAATTTTATTTATGTTGAAAGATCTCGAAAATACTAATAATTATATTTCATATTTGTTATCTCTATATTTAGAGAGTTATAAATTATATGAGGGATCTTGAGAATCTTTATTTATTTATCTCCTTAAATAAAAGAGATTCGCTGCCTCTTATATTTTGTTATTATTCATTTTCTTTTCTACTGTATTATGCTTTTATTATTTTTCTTACCAGTAAGTCCTGTAATGAGTATTTATACTCATCTTTTTATCAATAAAATTAAGTCAACTCATATCTTTTCATGGTATCAGACATACCAATCTTCTTTGGTATGACGATTTCTTCTTCTTCTTCCTCCCAAGAAATATCCTCCACCTCATTTGCCCCAGTTCCAACCGGAATCAATGGCACGTCCTCTCTCATCACTGACCACAAACTCAACGGCCAGAACTACCTCTAGTGGTTTCAATCCCTCATGATGTTTATCTGCGGCAGAGGCAATCACGACTATATCACTAGCGATGTTCTCGCTCCAACCAAGGATGACCCGAAATTCCGGACATGGAATGCAGAAAACCACATGGTCATGTCGTGGTTAATCAATTTCATGACCAATGAGATCGACAAAAATTTTCTTCTCTACGGCATGACAAAGAGTATTTGGGATGTTGCTCGAGAAACATACTCTCACTCGGATAACACATCCAAGCTCTTCGAGATCGAGTCAATTCTCCACAATCTTCGCAAAAGTGATCAATCTGTGACTCAATATTTTAATGTCCTCTCACGTTACTGACAACAGGTTGACATGTATGAGTCAATGCCTAGTTATGCACTTCGGACTCCAACGTATTCTGTCAGATCATCGAGCAAAAAAGGATATTCAAATTTTTTCTCAGCCTTAACAACTCTCTTGATCATGTTTGCTCTCGTGTATTAGGCTTCAAACCACTAGCGAGCATTCACGAAGCCTTCTTCAAAGTTCGTCATGAAGAAAACCGCTAGAAAGTCATGCTTGGGCCTATCTCCAACTTGCCCAATATCTCAGTTGACGCATCCTACCTTGCAGCTCGGGTTCCTCCGCCTCAACATAGCGATAACCCATCACGCAAGGGCCGTCCCTGGTGCAACCACTGTCGCAAATCAGGTTATATTCAACAAAGAGCAACTAGATTTGGGTGCTTCATGGAAAGCCAGCCGATTGGAAGCCTCAGTCTGATCACGCTCCCCGTGTCAACAGCGTCGTCGCTGCCGATGACCTTCCTGCACCAGCGCCCAGTCCATTCAGTAAAGAGCAACTAGATTTGTTGCACAAACGAATTAGCAAACCACCTGATCTGGCTGTTCCAGACCCCATCACCGGCCTGCTCGTGCATCAAGGTACGTTCTACCATGCCTTCACAGTCAATCAAGGATCCTTCGGTCAGTAGATCATCGATTATGGCGCTTCTCATCACATGACTGGCGATGCCTCTCTTCTCCATGGCTATATGTTGTGCGGAGACAACTCCACCATCCGCGTTGCCGATGACTCTTTCTCCAAAGTCACCAAATTTGGCTCTATGCGCATCACCCAAAACATTCTATTCCGATCCGTGCTTCATGTCCCTACTTTAAATTGCAATTTAATATCCATCGGAAAGTTGACTAGTGATCTGAGGTGTATTGCTAAATTTTTCNATTATAACTCTATATTTAGAGAGTTATAAATTATATGAGAGATCTTGAGAATCTTTATTTATTTATCTCCTTAAATAAAAGAGATTCGCTGTCTATTATATTTTGTTATTATTCATTTCCTTTTCTACTGTATTATATTTTTATTGTTTTACTTACCAGTAAGTCCTGTAATGGGTATTTATACACATCTTTTTATCAATAAAATTAAGTCCTCTCATATATTTTCATGGTATCAGAGTCATACCAATCTTCTTCGGTATGACGATTTTTTCTTTTTCTTCATCCCAAGAAATATCCTCTGCCTCATCTGCCCCAGTTCCAACCGGAATCGATGACACTTCCTCCCTCATCACTGGCCACAAACTCAACGGTCAGAACTACCTCCAGTGGTTTCAATCCGTCATGATGTTTATCTGCGGCAGAGGCAAGGGCAACTATATCACTGGTAATGCCGCGCTCCAACCAAGGATGACCCAAAATTCCGGACATGGAATGCAGAAAACCACATGGTCATGTCGTGGTTAATCAATTTCATGACCAACGACATCGACGAAAATTTTCTTCTCTACGACATGGCAAAGAGTATTTGGGATGCTGCTCGAGAGACATACTCTCACTCGGATAACACATCCAAGCTCTTCGAGATCGAGTCAATCCTCCACAATCTTCGCTAAAGTGATCAATCAGTGACTCAGTATTTTAATGCCCTCTCACGTTACTGGCAGCAGGTTGACTTGTATGAAGTCCATGCCTAGTTATGCACTTCAGACTCCAACTTAAACCGTCAGATCATCGAGCAAAAAAAGATATTCAAATTGTTCTCAGCCTCAACAACTCTCTCGATCATGTCCGCTCTCGTGTATTAGGCTTAAAACCACTACCGACCATTTGCAAAGCCTTCTCCGAGGTTCGTCATGAAGAAAGCCGCTAGAAAGTCATGCTTGGGCCTATCTCCACCTTGCCCAATCTCTCAGTTGACGCATCCTACCTTGCAGCTCGGGTTCCTCCGCCTCAATATAGCGATAACCCATCACGCAAGGGCCGTCCCTGGTGCGACCACTGCCGCAAACCAGGTCATATTCAGCAAAGAGCAACTAGATTTGTGTGCTTCATGGAAAGCCAGCCGATTGGAAGCCTCAGTCTGATCACGCTCCCCGTGTCAACAGCGTCGTCGCTGCCGATGACCTTCCTGCACCAGCGCCCAGTCCATTCAACAAAGAGCAACTAGATTTGCTGCACAAACGGATTAGCAAACCACCTGATCAGGTTGTTCCCGACCCCATCACCTACCTGCTCGTGCATCAAGGTACGTTCTACCATGCCTTCACAGTTAATCAATGATCCTTCGGTCAGTGGATCATCAATTTCGGCACTTCTCATCACATGACTGGCGATGCCTCCCATCTCCATGACTATATGTCGTGCGGAGACAACTCCACCATCCGCGTTGTCGATGACTCTTTCTCCAAAGTCACCAAATTTGGCTTTGTGTGCATCACCCAAAACATTCTATTCCGATCTGTGCTTCATGTTCCTACTTTAAATTGCAATTTAATATTCATCGGAAAGTTGACTAGTGATCTGAGGTGTATTGCTAAATTTTTCCCTACCACGTGTGAATTTCAGGATGTGGATTCGGGGACGACGATCGACAATATTGAGTTGTGCTCGGGTCTCTACGTCATCAACGGTACTTCACCACCACGACCTCGCTACGGACATTTGTCCACCCATCATTCTGTCTTCAATTCTAGTATCAATAAAGATTCTGAGATCATATTATGACATTTTCGTCTCGGTCATCCAAATTTTATGTATCTTGCAAAACTATTTCCAAAATTATTTATCAAAAAAGATGTTCGTTCTTTTCAATTTGAATTTTGTCAACTTGCCAAACACACTCCCACGTCATTTCCACGTGTTAGTTACACCTCTTCCCAACCCTTTGCACTTATTCACAACGATATTTGGGGCCCATCCCGTGTTACAACCTGTATCGGGACTCGGTAGTTTATCTCCTTTATTGATGATCACACTCGACTAACGTAACTTTTTCTTATGAAAGATAAATCTGTTGTCGGTCATATGTTTGAATAATTTTACTCAATGATCCAAACACAATTCTAAACCTCCATCCAGACACTCAAGACTGATAATGTAAAACAGTACTTTGCTTCAGTCATCGGCTCTTATCCCTCCTCTAAAGGCATCCTCCATCTCAGTTCTTGCGTCGACACTCCTCAACAAAATGGGATCGCCGAACGCAAGAACCGCCACCTTCTTGAGGTGGCCCGCTGCCTCATGTTTTCCTCTAACGTGCCTAAGCTTTTTTGGGGTGACGCTGTATCTACTGCAGCCTATCTCATCAACAGGATATCTTCTCGGGTCCTCAAAATTTTAAAGTCTATTCCAACTCCTTCTCAAATCATTTCCCCACACCAAGACAATTACCCAAAATCTACCTACTAAAGTATTTGGTTGCTCATCCTTTGTTCACATTCATTCACACAATCGCAACAAGCTTGACTCTAAATCTACTAAATGTATTTTTCTCGACTACTCGCTTATTCAAAAATGGTATAAGTGCTACTCTCCTCTCAAAAGAAAAACCTACAACACTATGAATGTCACATTCTTTGAAAATCAGCCTTACTACCCCAATTCTAATATTCAGGGGGAGACTTTAAGAAAATATCAGTCTTGGGGGGACAACCATTTTATACCACCACACCAAATCTTCATCCCATGAACCGAACTCATTATCTTCCAACTCGGATTCAGCAAATTCATCCAACTCACGTGAAGATGTATCTAACAATCAGTCTCTGTCTATTCCTCAAGTGTCCAACTCGCACATAGATCACCCAACACATCCAACACCAATCTAAGAGTCAGAACCGAATCCAACTCTTACAGAAATCTACTCAGGTACGAACACACTTGAACATGAATCTACTATACCTATGATTGATGACTCCGACATAATTTTTTTAAGAAAAGTTGCTAGGACCATCCGACTTCCACTCAGGTACGAACACACAATGCATTCAATCTCCAACTTTGTGTCCTATGAAAGACTATCTTCAGCTTACAGAGCATATGTCACTACATTTGACAATATACAAGTCCCAAACACCGTTGATGAAGCTCTCAAACACACGGGGTGGAAAGCGGCCATCAATGAGGTAAGAGCCATACAAAAGAATAGTACATGGACTATTTCAGACCTGCCAAAGGTAAAGAAAACAATCGGATGCAAATGAATCTTCAAAGTCAAATACAAGGCAGATGATACAATTGAGAGATTAAAAACACATCTCGTAGCAAAATATTTTTCACAGTCCTACGGTATTGATTACCAAGAAACCTTTGCCCTCGTGGTCAAACTTAACACCATCAAAATTCTTCTCTTACTTGTGGCAAATGAAGACTGGCAGCTACATCAACTTGACATGAAAAATGCTTTCCTAAATGACAATTTGAAAGAAGAAGTTTACATGGAAGCACCTCCCGGACTAGAAACATCTTTTCCAAGCAAAAAGTTTACAAACTCCAAAAATCATTGTACGGCCTCAAACAATCTCCCCGACATGGTTCGACAAATTTGCAAAATCAGTGACAAAACACAGGTATACTCAGTGTCAGACAGATTACACTCTCTTCGTAAAAACCTCTTCCGAAAAGAAGATTGTAATTCTAATCGTATACATCGATAATATCATCCTCACTGGAAATCACGAAGAAGAACTCACAAATCTGACAAAGCTTCTCACTCGGGAATCCGAAATCAAAGACCTCGAAAACACAAAGTTCTTTCTCGACATGGAACTAGCTCGATCAAAACGAGGAATATTTGTGTCACAACGGAAATATACATTGGACCTATTGAAGGAAACATGTATGCTCGGTTGCAAACCCGTCGATACTCCAATGAATCCCTATAAGAAGATCGACACTGAGAAAAATAGTGCACCTGTGGATAGGGGGAGATATCAGTGACTCGTGGGGCGATTCATCTATCTCTCACACACACGACCCGATATTGATTTTTTTGTTAGTGTTGTTAGTCAATTCATGAACAGCCCTACGGAAGAACACATGAATGCAGTCTACAGAATCTTAAGATACCTCAAGATGACTCCAGGCAAAGGGCTACTGTTTCAAAGGAATAATGTTCGAAGTATAGAAGTGTACTTAAACGCAGACTGGGCAAGGGATGTCTCAGACCGACGATCGACTTCCGACTATTGCACTTATGTCTGGGGAAACCTAGTCACTTCGAGAAGCAAAAAACAGTCAGTGGTATCAAGAAGCAGAGCTGAAGCTGAATTTAGAGATCTTGCACTCGGGATCTGCGAAGGAATGTGGATTCGAAGAATACTCAGTGAACTCAGAATGCTAACTGAAAAAACTGTCAAACTATAATGCGACAACCAGGAAGCCATCAACATTGCAAAAAATCCAGTATACCATGACAAAACGAAACACATCGAGATCGATCGATACTTCATCTCAGAAAATATTGAGAGAGGAGTCGTCGAACTTGCATGCATTCATTCTCGACATCAAACAACAGATATCCTCACTAAGCCTCTCCCAAGAATCAACTTTGAAGAATTATGTAACAAGTTAGACATGTACAATTTGTATAACCCAACTTGAGCGGGAGTATTGAAAGATCTCGAAAAAACTAATAATTATATTTCATATTTGTTATAACTCTATATTTAGAGGATTATAAATTATATGAGGGATCTTGAGAATATCTATTTATTTATCTCCTTAAATAAGAGAGATTTGTTGTCTCTTATATTTTGTTATTATTCATTTCATTTTCTACTGTATTCTGTTTTTATTATTTTCTTTACCAGTAAGTTCTGTTATCAATAAAATTAAATCCTCTCATATCTTTTCAATTTAAGATCAAGATTTTATTTTTATTAATACTTTATTAAAAAAAAAGGAGATGAGCATGTTATCACTTATAAGAATGGAATTAATAATATACAAATTGGTTATTTTCTTAGGAAAAAAATAAATCGTCGAGAATGTACGGATTGAATGGTCATTTCAAATGAAAATTTGAGTACCCACTTAAATTATTAGTTTTAAATTTTAAGATGAATGATTGGAAGATAAAAAATACAATGAAATATTATCATAGAATAAAATGGAGACACTTAAAAGACAAATAAAATTACCTTTATGAGATCATTAAAATCTTAAAATTGGAAATACTCATGAAGAAGATAATACTCTGTTTAGTAAAGTAACGAGTAATATCAAGTTGCAAAATATGTGCTTAGAGAATCAAAGGAAAAAACTCTTTTAAATAAAAATAAATAAGAGGTAGAATAATAATGTGCAAAAAAATATTTGAGTTTTTTTATTTCTTTGTGAATAAAGAATATAAGAGACAGAGCAAAGACCATACAAACTTTTCCCCCATTAGTAAAACCTAACGGCTCTCACTTGAAAAGAAGAAATACAACAATTGTTGCTTTGANCAAAACGATCGGCACTGAGAAAAATAACACACCTGCGGATAGGGGGAGATATTAGTGACTCGTTGGGCGATTCATCTATCACTCACACAGACGGCCCGACATTGATTTTTCTGTTAGTGTTGTTAGTCAATTCATGAACAACCCTACGGAAGAACACATGAATGCAGTTTACAGAATCTTAAGATACCTCAAGATGACTCCAGGCAAAGGGCTGCTGTTTCAAAGGAATAATGATAGAAGTATAGAAGTGTAGAAGTGTACTCAAACGCAGACTGGGCAAGGGATGTCTCAGACCGACGATCAACTTTCGACTATTGCACTTATGTCTGGGGAAACCTAGTCACTTCGAGAAGCAAAAAACAGTCAGTGGTATCAAGAAGCAGCGCTGAAGCTGAAATTAGAGCTCTTGCACTCGGGTCTGCGAAGGAATGTGGATTCGAAGAATACTCAGTGAACTCGAAATGTTAACTAAAAAAACTGTCAAACTACAATGCGACAACCAGGAAGCCATCAGCATTGCAAAAAATCCAGTATACCAAGACAGAACGAAACACATCGAGATCGATCGATACTTCATCTCAAAAAATATTGAGAGAGGAATCGTCAAACTTGCATACATTCCTTCCTGACATCAAACAACAGATATTCTCACTAAGTCTCTCCCAAGAATCAACTTTGAAGAATCATGTAACAAGTTAGGCATGTACAATCTGTACAACCCAACTTGAGGGGGAGTGTTGAAAGATCTCGAAAATACTAATAATTATATTTCATATTTGTTATAACTCTATATTTAGAGGTTTATAAATTATATGAGAGATCTTGGGAATCTCTATTTATTTATCTCCTTAAATAAGAGAGATTCGTTGTTTCTTATATTTTGTTATTATTCATTTGTTTTTCTACTGTATTCTGTTTTTATTGCTTTCCTTACTAGTAAATCCTGTTATGGGCATTTATACCCTTTTCATCAATAAAATTAAATCCTCTCATATCTTTTCAATTTAAGATCAAGATTTTGTTATTATTAATATTTTATTTAAAAAAGGAGATGAGCATGTTATCAATTATAAGAATGAAATTAATAATATACAAATTGATTATTTTCTTAGGAAAAAAATAAATCGTCGAAAATGTACGGATTGAATGGTAATTTCAAATGAAAATTTGAGTACCCAACTTCAATTATTAGTTTTAAATTTTAAGATGAATGATTCTAAGATAAAAAATATAATGAAATATTATCATAGAATAAAATGAAGAGACTTAAAAGACAAATAAAATTACCTTTATGAGATCATTAAAATCTTAAAATTGGAAATACTCATGAAGAAGATAATCCTCTGTTTAGTAAAGTAACGAGTAATATCAAGTTGCAAAATATGTGCTTAGAGATTCAAAGAAAAAAACTCTTTTAAATAAAAATAAATAAGAGGCAGAAAAATAATGTGAAAAAAAATAATTGAGTTTTTTTATTTCTTTGTGAATAAAGGACATAAGAGACACAGCAAAGACCATATAAACTTTTCCCCCATTAGTAAAGCCTAACGGCTCTCACTTGAAAAGAAGAAATACAACAATTGTTGCTTTGATGGTACATTAATAAATGAAAGATGAAGTGATTTCTGAGGTTTCATTAAACTCGCATCAAACAGAGCAAGAAATGTAAACATAAACATTGTGTGAGGATGAAAGAGTTCTTTATATTTAGCCGTGGATCAGAATCCTGTAGCAGCACATATTGTTAAATGGCAAAAGATAAAGAAACCTTAAGTTTTGGTCATTCACTTTCCCTTCACAATAGTATATATGAAGAGAAAATTTCAGGAATCACACGGCGATGCTAAGATCTATCAATCTCGCGTCCTGGTCCCCGAGCATCTTGTAAACAAACCATATAGCAAAAAATAAAAATAAAAATAAATCTCACGAATCAATAAAAGACGTCAAGCAATAAATAGCCAAAAGGCAATAAAAGCTAACAAAATTTGCAAGATGCAGAGCAAGAAAAGAAAAGAAGAAGAGGGTTTCTGACAGCCATCATTGCTTGGACCCATCGCCGGCGAGCAAAGGCATTGAGGCCGATGACAGTGGTATTTGGTCGCCTGAGGACGGAGAAGAGAAGCCATGCATGATACAGAGCGAGGACAAATAGGCCCAGGGGAACCAGTAAGAAGTCCAGCTGCTTTTCCTCCATTTATCCGGGGAAATCTCTGTGGCTGGCTGAGAGGTGTAGGGTCGCACTTATCACACAACCTCGTCGGTATAGCGTGAAGAGTCGTATTTGCGCGTGTATTTATTTGATACGCGTCAATTCTATGTTTGATAGGTNTCTGGTCGGTATAGCGTGAAGAGTCGTATTTGCGCGTGTATTTATTTGATACGCGTCAATTCTATGTTTGATAGGTTATTTACGTGTCAAATAAACGACATTAAAAATATACATTATATTACATAATTTTTATACCTTTGAATGCCTAATTTGGGGTGTGAGTGAGTCAAGTAGATACACTGAGCTGGCTCGAGCTCGGCTCGATAAGCAGCGCTTNAACATCATATTACATAATTTTTATACTATTGAATACCTAATTTGGGGTGTGAGTGAGTCAAGTAGATACACTGAGCTGGCTCGAGCTCGGCTCGATAAGCAGCGCTTGAACTGAGTTCGATGAGTTATCAGGCCAAGTTCAAGTTAGCCCCAACTCGACTTATTTGCTCCTGAGCCGATTTGTTTAAGAAAATATTAATGTAAAATATACTCAAAATATTATAAATTTGAATATTTTATTTTAAAAGTATTAAAAATATTTTAAAAATATTATTTTATATTTTATATTAAGTGATTTCTTATTATGTATGTCTTAATTTTTCTTTTTATTTATTATTTTATTATGGCATTGCCTTAAATTAATATTAGTTTATCTCTTTTATAATAAGCAAGCATGCTAATGAGCCGGCTCAAACTTTTTGACTTGAGTTCCAGCTCAAGCTCAAACTTGATAAAATTAATAAAGCTCAAACCGAGAGTGGCTCGAGCTCGACTCGACTTGTTTACACCCNATCTTTTTATTTATTATTTTATTATGACATTGCCTTAAATTAATATTAGTTTATCTATTTTATAATAAGCAAGCATGCTAATGAGCCGACTCAAACTTTTTGACTCGAGTTTCAGCTCGAGCTCAAACTTGATAAAATTAATAAAGCTCAAACCGAGAGTGGCTCGAGCTCGACTCGACTTGTTTACACCCCTATACCTAACGCTTAAATTTTTATTTTTATATTGTAAGTAAATGAATCAATGCACTCCAAGAATAACCATATATAAATGCTCAAGTCATAATTGGTTGTTTGCTCAAATTAGTAAATAAATAATTTTAATTATTTTTCTTAGAACTCTGNGTAACGCTTAAATTTTTATTTTTATATTGTAATAATAATGGTTGTAAATGAATCAATGCACTCCAAGAATAACCATATATAACTGCTCAAGTCATAATTGGTTGTTTGCTCAAATTAGTAAATAAATAATTTTAATTATTTTTCTTAGAACTCTGGAGTTAAATTAAATGAAATTTGTTTGAATATGATTCAACTTTTATGCTCACAAATAATTTTTTTGTTCTTGTTCAATAAATAATTTATTAAATATTTGATATTAAGTTTCATGAGAACTCATAATATATATGTTATGTTATTTAAATTAAATTTATTTAATNATTCTTGTTCAATAAATAATTTATCAAATATTTGATATTAAGTTTCATGAGAACTCATAATATATATGTTATGTTATTTAAATTAAATTTATTTAATTATAATATATTTGATTTAATAATAATATATCATTGTTAAATTCTTTCAAGACATAAAATCCTATTTCATTGGTGAACTCATACAACCTGAGAAAAATGTCTAAAATGGCATAAAAAAGAGGATTTGAACACCAACCCTGAAGAAGAGCTTGAAAGAGATTGTTAGGAGAGAGTAGACGTAGGGTCTGGTTTATTTTGCAGGCTTATAAACCCTGAAAGAGATTTCAATGAAATGTAGATGAAAGGCTCTTATACATGGCTTCAGGAAGAGANGTAAAATGACATAAAAAGAGAGGATTTGAACACCAACCCTGAAGAAGAGCTTGAAAGAGATTGTCAGGAGAGAGTAGACGTAGGGTCTGGTTTATTTTGCCGGCTTATAAACCCTGAAAGAGATTTCAATGAAATGTAGATGAAAGGCTCTTATACATGGCTTCAGAAAGAGAAGATGTGGGGCCACACATATATTTGGTCTAAAGACATTCTTATTCCGATGCTGGTATACTGTGTTGTGTGGAGTCTAGTTAAGTAAAACGAAAAAAATATATATTGCTATAACTGCTTCCGCCTAACATGCTCTATTCCACCTTTTTACCTTGTTCTTCCCGTTTTCGCGAATTGGTTCCCATCCCCGTCTCTATGTCTCTCGCGAAGTAGGTTACTTCCTCTTTTCTTCACCTATCTCGTTCGCAAAACAGAAGCCTTCGTCTCCTTCAGTTCGCAAAANGAAGAGAAGATGTGGGGCCACACATATATATGGTCTAAAGACGTTCTTATTCCGATGCTGGTATACTGTGTTGTGTGGAGTATAGTTAAGTACAATGAAAAAAATATATATATTGCTATAACTGCTTCGGCCAAAAATGCTCTATTCCACCTTTTTACCTGGTTCTTCCCGTTTTCACGAATTGGTTCCCATCCCCATCTCTCTGTCTCTCGCGAACTAGGTTACTTCCTCTTTTCTTCACCTATCTCGTTCGCAAAACAGAAGCCTTCGTCTCCTTCAGTTCGCAAAAACAGGAAAGCCTTCGTCTCCTTCAATTTGTGGAAACGGGAAAGGAGATCCCCTGCTTGGATTCTTCTTGAGGCTTACAGAAAGCAGAAGTCAGAAAAATGTGTTTTTGCAAGGTGTTCTTTCTTAGTTGTTTTTGCGTGCTTGGCAGAAGGAAGAAGAAGATAGTGGAAGAGGATAGTGTTCTTCTTGATTTCTTCTTGTTGGCTTGTAACAGAAGAGAAATAGGTTTTTTTTTCTCTTGTATGTATTTCTTTTTCTTCGGTGTTCTTGCTCTTGGTTGAATCTTGGTGTAAAGAGAGAAAGAGCAAGTGAGAGATCCTGTAATTGTCGACGTGATCAAACGGTGTAATTCCTCAATTAGTAAAATCCTCTGCAACTCCGTGGATGTAGGCAATTTGTCGAAGCACGTAAATTTGTGTATTCTTTTCAGGTGTGAATTTTCTCGTTTCATTTTTTGCTTCGTCTTCGATCGTTCTATTCTATTTCAATATACCACAACAGTATTTGCACTTATTTTTTTTATGCGCTTCAAACTTATGTTTGATATGTTATTTACATGTCAAATAAGTGAATTAAGATATTATATACTGCATGATCTAAATGCCCTTGATTGGATGGAGCAATTCAAGTAAGGTATGTGTCGTCGATTTGAGCAGATAAAGATAACTAAAGGATAAGTTACAGTTGGGCAATCAATTAGAGGCCCAATACCCCATAAAATGGACGGGTCATAGCTCATACATTGAGCGATTTAATGTGTTTGCTATAAGACACTATATATTTTACATGCATAACGCTATTGCTCGGCTACCCTATGACTCGATCAGTAGGGCTGGCGTGAATTCAACTTGGTAAGGCCAATCGGGTTGCTTAGGCTAAGTTGGTGCAATTAGTCAGCTGACTTTGATTAGCTTTGGGTCGACATGATTAGTTTAGTCGGCTATTCTTTACTGATTAATTAATCTAGTTTAACTATCGACCTTAGATCTGTGGATGAGAAATTTCAAACTGCAGAATGAGACGAAGCTATCAACCAGCGGGTGAATCATTGTAACTTGATAGATGTTTTATTCCTTGACAAGGGAGTCCTTCGAGTTGATTGTGAGATTACCACACTGACGCTTCTTTGTCCTTGATGAAGAGCCCCAAGGGTATCCGTGGGACTGCTAGTGATGGCCAGGAACCGGATCCCTTCCTCTGGATGGATCTACCAAGAGATAGGTAGTCTCACTCGGTTTTCCTTTGTAGGTTATTTCTGGTGTTGATATGTTTGTTAAAGTCCGATTGAACCTGGTTTGGATCATTCTTTTTATCCTTCTTCTGGTTCGTTTTGCTTCATCCTTAGCTCAGATGAATGCATCCAATAAAAATGAACATCTCGAACGAAGCACCAATAGCATTCTACATAGTTTATTCAATTGGTTGGCCTAGAGTTGCGATAGGAGCTTGAACTAACGAATTGACACTCAGGTCGGCCACCTGATTCCATCATTCGCCCAATTTTTCCTCCACTGAGAACCTTGTAGTGAATCAGATGACCACACTTGGTCCACTGGCTCATCTGTCTGTTAATACTTAAAAGTGACTTTCTTCTTCTTCTTTTTTTTCTTCTCACCCTCAAGTTTCTTCTTACCATTCCGTAACATGCGAATGGCTTCCAGAAGTTGGATGACTGCTCAGGAGCTTATCTAGGGGGTTCTAGAGGTTCTCCATGAAATTGTTTAAAAGCCGACTGATTCAAACAAGGAGAGATGTAGAGTAAATTTGGAATAACAAAGAAGCCCCGTCATGACCTATTTATAAGAATCGTGGGCATATAAATCCAAGAAGTTCAATTATCGAAGCTCTAGTTACGAAATAAATGATATCTACTTTTGCATTTAATTTTCTTATTCTTATTNTAAGAGAAATGGTTTTTTTTTTCTTGTACGTATTTCTTTTTCTTCGGTGTTCTTGCTCTTGGTTGAATCTTGGTGTAAAGAGAGAAAGAGCAAGTGAGAGAACCTGTAATTGTCGACGTGATCAAACGGTGTAATTCCTCAATTAGTAAAATCCTCTGCAACTCCGTGGATGTAGGCAATTTGTCGAATCACGTAAATTTGTGTGTTCTATTCAGGTGTGAATTTTCTCGTTCCATTTTTCGCTTCGTCTTCGATCGTTCTATTCTATTTCAATATACCACAACAGTATTTGCACTTATTTTCTTATACGCTTCAAACTTATGTTTGATATGTTATTTACATGTCAAATAAGTGAATTAAGATATTATATACTGCATGATCTAAATGCCCTTGATTGGATGGAGCAATTCAAGTAAAGTATGTGTCGTCGATTGAAGCAGATAAAGATGCCTAAAGGATAGGTTGCAGTTGGGCAATCAATTGGAGGCCCAATACCCCATAAAATGGACGGGTCATAGCTCATACATTGAGCAGTTTAATGTGATTGCTATAAGACACTTTATATATTTTACATGCATAATGCTATTGCTTGGCTACCCTATGACTCGATCAGTAGGGCTGGCGTGAATTCAACTTGGTAAGGCCAATCGGGTTGCTTAGGCTAAGTTGGTGCAATTAGTCAGCTGACTTTGATTAGCTTTGGGTCGACATGATTAGTTTAGTCGGCTATTCTTTATTGATTAATTAATCTAGTTTAACTATTGACCTTAGATCTGTGGATGAGAAATTTCAGACTGCAGAATGAGACCAAGCTATCAACCAGCGGGTGAATCATTGTAACTTGATAGATGTTTTATTCCTTGACAAGGGAGTCCTTCGAGTTGATTGTGAGATTACCACACTGACGCTTCTTTGTCCTTGATGAAGAGCCCCAAGGGTATCCGTGGGACTGCTAGTGATGGCCAGGAAACGAATCCCTTCCTCTGGATGGATCTACCAAGAGATCTCACTCGGTTTTCCTTTGTAGGTTATTTCTTGTGTTGATATGTTTGTTAAAGTCCGATCGAACCTGGCTTGGATCATTCTTTTTATCCTTCTTCTGGTTTGTTTGGCTTCATCCTTAGCTCAGATGAATGCATCCAATAAAAATGAACATCTCGAACGAAGCACCAATAGCATTCTACATAGTTTATTCAATTGGTTGGCCTAGAGGTGCGATAGGAGCTTGAACTAACGAACTGACACTCAGGTCGGCCACCTGATTCCATCATTCGCCCAATTTTTCCTCCGCTGAGAACCTTGTAGCGAATCAGATGACCACACTTGGTTCACTGGCTTATCTGTCTGTTAATACTTAAAAGTGACTTTCTTCTTCTTCTTTTTTTTCTTCTTACTCTCAAGTTTCTTCTTACCGTTCGGTAACATGTGAATGGCTTCCAGAAGTTGGTTGATTGCTCAGGAGCTTATCTAGGGGGTTCTAGAGGTTCTCCATGAAATTGTTTAAAAGCCGACTAATTCAAACAAGGAGAGATGTAGAGTAAATTTGGAATAACAAAGAAGCCCCGTCATGACCTATTTATAAGAATCGTGGGCATAGAAATCCAAGGAGTTCAATTATCGAAGCTCTAGTTACGAAATAAATGATATCTACTTTTGCATTTAATTTTCTTATTCTTATTGCAACTTCGCTTTTAAGAAGCAAGAGCATCAATGAACTAAAATATGTACACCAAGAATGTGTTAGCATGAATCCTGAGGAGACTCAACGAACCAGAAGAAAGGAAGTACAATAAAGAAAATCCCATTTAGAAGAGACCAAGAGGTTCCTCTTATTGTTCGCATGCAACCATTCGAGTCAAGGATAAAGGCCAATGATCTAGGAGAAGAAAAAAAAAAAGAACAATCAAGGCTTGGGCATGTCAAACTCGAACAAACAGATCAACCCCCGAGCTAACAACTACAAGAAAGCCAAGCGAAGGCATTGATCTACCACAGGCAGATCCAACCCTATTAAATAATATAGTTCCTTGCCATCACGAGCCGTCCCACAGATGCCCCTAAAGCTCCCCGTCAGGGACCAAGGAGGAGCAATGCAGTGGTCTCGCAATCATCTCAAAGGACTCCATTGTTAAGAAATGAGTCATATATCGAGTTACGGTGATTGACCCACTACTCGATGGTCTGGTTTCGTACCATTGACTTGAATTCCTCATCCAGAGATCAAGGGTCGATAGCTAGACTAGATTAACTGAATTGTAATGTCTAGTCAATTGAGTATGTCATGTTTACTCGAAGCCAATCAATTTCAGCTGACCGATTACACCAACTTAGCCTAATCGACCGAATCATCTTTATTGAGCCAAAGTCAAGCCATCACTGTCGAACGAGCTATATAGTAGCCGAGCAATAGACTCGTATATATTAAATATCTAAAATATCCTACAACGACCACATTAACGCAGAATTAGAAATATAATAACACATTGTACTATTTTCCCTATTAATAGGGAGATCATTTTTTTTTTTTGTAAAATGACTAAAAGACAAGATATTTTATAATTCATTTCTCCCTTGAGGTGTGATTCACCGACAATTCAACATTCAACACATTTGAATAATCATGAGTTGACATTTTGGTCAGTAGCTTTTATTTGTTAGCTATTTATGTGAGTTAAATTATCTGATTTGCGAACGTTATTAATAGGTAATTCTTTGGGTAATTGGTTAATTTAAAGTACACATTTGTTCGTACGCTTAAGAGTGATAGATTGATAGATTTTGCGATTCTTGTGACATAAAAATTTATATAAATACACAAAAAAAGTGTGAGTTATCTAACTAAATACTTTTAAAAAATCCTTAAAAAATAATTCAACTATGGACTCTGGGCCATTAACTTATAATAATTTAGTGAGGATTTATTAAAGTGGGTGCAAATGAACTTTTTTCAAATATTCTTATTTTTGTAATGTTTTTTGCTTCATTGTATTTTGCTTGTTACCATTTTGCGCTAACCACCTGTTAGTTGATAATTTTGCAGTAAGACCAGATCAAATGGTCTACAAATTAACAACATTTTCAATCGGACTGATTTGTAATTTTTTCACCTGTACTTTTTTTTTAATATTCATTGATTTTTATTAAGTCCTTCAAGTGATTATAGATGTCAGATGCAACAACCAAAAACAAATAACTTGCATAAAACTAATTAGTTAACTGAATTATTTAAGCAAGCAAATAGAAAGACTTATCAATTAACTAATATGGAAGAATGAATAAGCTAAATAACATGATTACAAACAACAAACTTAAACATGCCCCTTGTATATGGAGAGCAAACTTAGACATTCAATGTTTATCATACAATCTCACAAAAACAAGAAACATCAAATCTCACCAACTTCAATATTCTCTTAGAGAATAGGTCAAAGATAATACAAATTGTTCAAGCACAAAACTATCACAAATACAAAGGAAGAAACAGTAACGAAATATTCTTAATTAATCAAATTAAAATAACCAAACAGATTTAAACCCTAATTCATAGTAAAACTCCTTATAAAGATTTGCTCTTCGATGGAGCCATCCCAACTCAAGAGTATCACTTTAAAAGCCCCATCACAAATCCATAAAGAAATAGGAGTATTCAAAAAGTCCATTATAGCTCTTGAAAAAAAAATTTTAGTCATAGCTCTCAAGAGATAGAGGAGATAACTAGCTAAATGGAAAATAACATGAACAAAATAATTAATAAATGTATTAACAATAATTAGTTAGCTAATTTAATTAAACTTTACACATATCAATACACTAAGTCCCAATTAATTATAAATAGCTTATATCAATCTATTATTTTACCTCTGCTAACTTGTCTTTGATAAAATTTCATGAAGATCAAAGAACTAAATGTCAATGACGCTTTTAATATACAAATTTTATATTCAATAAATGTCACAAAAAATTATTATATGACTATTATACATTTCCTATTTTTTTATTATGGAAAAAAGTATAGAGCCGTTGATTTCAAGCTATTGATTTTAAGTAACAATTGATAACATTCTAAACGTTTCATTTTTTTGCTAATTTAAGAAAATGGATCTCAAAATATCTCCTTTGAGGTAAATATCTAACCAAATCAACATTCTTATAGGTTTAGTTGCTTTGAAGCATCTTCCAAAGTTTTTTTTGTCCTTTTATTTGATTGGATGGAAGCTTTGGATGCCATTATAACCTTGTAATATCCTTCTCAAACATTCTATATTCTAAGCAATTTCATTGTAAGATTTTTTTGAAAGCTCTTTTTTATCTTTGTTAATATAAGGCTTTTGGCTAAAAATTATTCCACTACTTTGTCCGCTTATTTACTCATCCTCATTCAAGTTGTTCATTGAAAATGGTTGTATTATTCTCTTTTAAGCCATTATTGGATATTTTTTCACCAAGAAACCCATCCAAATATGTGTTCTCAAATGTCCATAAAATCACAAAGATAATTTTTGCACCAATATGCTTTCATCAAATCATGATAGTATTCCATGTTTAAAAAATAAATTATTTTGTTCCTTCTGTCTCCTTACTTCTCACAACATTTCTCCCAAAATAGCCTCAATTTATATTTTGTTCAATAGCAATTATAAGTTTGCCAAACAGGAATCCAAATAATTTCCAACCTAATCGTTGGCTTTCTCCTGGCTTGCGTATCACACTCAAATTAGTTGCAGAGCCAAAAGAAAAAAGAAAAAATAACAAAAAAAAAAGAGATCCAACCCCTTGACTTAAACCTCTTACATTAGTAATATATATATCATCTATAGGACATTAAAGATGTACATTGAATTTTAAATCAAAGTATTTAATATGATAAAATTTATAAAATAAGATAAATTAATCTTATTTATCTTGTATTTTGAATAATTAAGTCACTAATTACTAATCATATGATTAAGTCTTATAATTATCTCAAATAAAAAATCAATCAATCTTATTGAAATTTTGTACCATAAATAATTAAGTAATTAATTAATTAACAGAATGAATTATCTTAATATGCTAGCAATACAATCTCAACCATTCGAATAAAAAAGTTAATTATCATAATTAATTCAATTGAATAATTAATTACTGATTAATCTAAAACTAAAACTAGTAAGCTGAGATTTTCCCAATCTTCCCTATCTTATGACTCAAATCTGAGTTGAAAGTCAAATTTAGGAGGCGCCCGTCACAAGAAAATCAGGAATAAAATATCCTAATGCGGAGCTTAATCACCAACCACAAAGCCCGTTTCTCATCCTATACCTCTCTTCTATCTTTTTTTAATTCTCTCTTTTGGCATATTATGGTGCGCTGGAAGCATGACCGTGGCGCCTGCTGCATATTCATTAGCACGGATTTTTTGTGCTGCGCTGCACCTGAACAATCAAGAGCCCCACAAGCTGAGAAAAAAAATATTAAGCTTAGAATTCACATGTATTCTCACTTTAATTGTATTGTGACGCATGATATATTTAAATCAAGTTACAAACATAGTATAAAATTTGTACCGTCAGTATACAAGTATGATATAAATTTTGTACCCTGTACCTTGTACCTCAGGTACAAAACTTATACCCTACTTGTACCCTATTTATACCCTGAGAGTATAAATTTTGNATCAGGTACAAAACTTATACCCTACTTGTACCCTATTTATACCCTGAGAGTATAAATTTTGTACCTGACTTGTATGGAGATATGCCACGCATCACAATGTTATTGGAGCCTAGATACAACCGGAATCTGTATATAATATTTTTACCAAGCTGAGGCAGCCCCCACATAAACTTGAAAAAGTTAACTTTATTAATTATAACATCAAATATTAGTTCTTACAATAATTTTACTTTCACATTTAGAATCATAATTTATAAAACATGGCTTCCATTCACGAAAAAACTGAAATAANCATGCCATGCATCACAATGTTATTGGAGCCTAGATACAACCGGAATTTGCATGTAATATTTTTACCAAGCTGAGGCAGCCCCCACATAAACTTATTACATGCAAATTATGTATTAGTTCTTATAATTATAATCTCAAGTTAACTTTATTAATTATAACATCAAATATTAGTTCTTATAATAATTTTACTTTCACATTTAGAATCATAATTTATAAAACATGGCTTCCATTCACGAAAAAACTGAAATAANAAGTTATCTAACTAAATAATTTAAAAAATAGTTCAACTATGGACTCTGGGTCATTAACTTATAATAATTTAGTGAGGATTTATTAAAGTGGGTGCAAATGAACTTTTTTCACATATTCTTATTTTTGTAATGTTTTTTGCTTCATTGTATTTTGCTTGTTACCATTTTGCGCTAACCTCCTGTTAGTTGATAATTTTGCAGTAAGACCAGATCAAATGGTCTATAAATTAACAACATTTTCAATCGGACTGATTTGAAATTTTTTCACCTATACTTTTTTTTTAATATTTATTGATTTTTATTAAGATCTACAAGTGATTATATATGTCAGATGCAGCAACCAAAAACAAATAACTTGCATAAAACTAATTAGTTAACTGAATTACTTAAACAAGCAAATAGAAAGACTTATCAATTAACTAATATGGAAGAATGAATAAGCTAAATAACATGATTACAAACAGCAAACTTAAACATGCCCCTTGTACATGGAGAGCAAACTTACACATTCAATGTTTATCATACAATCTCACAAAAACAAGAAACATCAAATCTCACCAACTTCAATATTCACTTAGAGAATAGGTCAAAGATAATACAAATTGTTCAAGCGTCAAAACTACCACAAATACAAAGGAAGAAACAGTAACGAAATATTCTTAATTAATCAAATTAAAATAACCAAACAGATTTAAACCCTAATTCATAGTAAAACTCCTTATAAAGATTTGCTCTTCGATGGAGCCATCCCAACTCAAGAGTATCACTTTAAAAGCCCCATCACAAATCCATAAAGAAATAGGAGTATTCAAAAAAGTCCATTATAGCTCTTGAAAAAAAAATTTTGGTCATAGCTCTCAAGAGATAGAGGAGATAACTAGCTAAATGGAAAATAACATGAACAAATTAATTAATAAATGTATTAACAATAATTAGTTAACTAATTTAATTAAACTTTACACATACCAATACACTAAGTCCCAATTAATTATAAATAGCTTATATCAATTTATTATTTTACCTCTGCTAACTTGTCTTTGATAAAATTTCATGAAGATCAAAGAATTGAATGTCAATGACGCTTTTAATATACAAATTTTATATTCAATAAATGTCACAAAAAATTATTATATGACTATTATACATTTCCTATTTTTTTATTACGGAAAAAAAGTATAGAGCCGTTGATTTCAAGTTATTGATTTTAAGTAACAATTGATAACATCCTAAAAGTTTCATTTTTTTGCTAATTTAAGAAAATGGATCTCAAAATATCTCCTTTGAGGTAAATATCTAACCAAATCAACATTCTTATAGGTTTAGTTGCTTTGAAGCATCTTCCAAAGTTTTTTTTGTCTTTTTATTTGATTGGATGGAAGCTTTGGATGCCATTATAACCTTGTAATATCCTTCTCAAACATTCTATATTCTAAGCAATTTCATTGTAAGATTTTTTCAAAGCTCTTTTTTATCTTTGTTAATATAAGGCTTTTGGCTAAAAATTATTCCACTACTTTGTCCGCTTATTTACTCATCCTCATTCAAGTTGTTCATTGAAAATGGTTGTATTATTCTCTTTTAAGCCATTATTGGATATTTTCACTAAGAAACCCATCCAAATATGTGTTCTCAAATGTCCATAAAATCACAAAGATAATTTTTGCACCAATATGCTTTCATCAAATCATGATAGTATTCCATGTTTAAAAAACAAATTATTTTGTTCCTTCTGTCTCCTTATTTCTCACAACATTTCTCCCAAAATAGCCTCAATTTATATTTTGTTCAATAGCAATTAGAAATTTGCCAAACAGGAATCCAAATAATTTCCAACCTAATCGTTGGCTTTCTCCTGGCTTGCGTATCACACTCAAATTAGTTGCAG
>JXCR01148002.1:90913-108530 GCA_002079205.1 Phalaenopsis hybrid cultivar
GAGCAGGGGAATGGCACCTGCTGCGCAGATGGGGGTTTTGTTCATCGAGGAGGCAGACAGAGTGTAGATAGAAGTAGTGGCATATTCTTGCAGAATTGGGTCTGATGATTTCAGAAAATCACAGAGTGAGTAAAGTGCCCCAGCATGCACAATTTTGATCTTGTTCCTGAACATGCAAATTAAAAGAAAATTAAGTTTAACATTTGCTGAATTTTTCCATAGAGAGGATTTTCTTCCTTTTTGTAATAATTTCAAATCTTATGCCTGATGTAAAAGGAAAAAATTGTAACCCGAAAGGGAATTGCATCAATAAAGGGCAAGTCTTGAACTTCACAGTAAACTAAGCAAATTGCAAAAAACAATTCAGCACGAATCCAACAAAACATTAGAAGGATAACAGGATATAGAATAATACATAAAACCCAGGACATCAACCCAAGAAGGAAGTACTAAAATTAAATTTCAAGCTCTACAACCGCAAAAAAAAAAAAATAATAAAACAAAACTTTATTAGTTTTACAAAAGACACTTACAAATTAGAATTGATAGACATATAAGGATTGAATTCAAAACCTGTGACATAAACACAGCACAATCTAACAACTTAGAAATTACACTTTTAAACTCCAAGGATGAAGATGGATATGTTCGATTTTCACCACTCCTTGAGTTATAAATATGAGTCCCTCCTCCTATCGACATAAAGGATCGTTCTTATATGAAGATATTCCTCCATGTAATTCTGCGTTTGCATGATGATGATGATGATGATGATAGAGAGAGAGAGAGAGAGAGAGAGATAATCAACCAACAGAGTGCTAGGACTTAATTTCATTCCTTCACTTTACTTCGACCAAAAATAAAGTCATAGTAAATAGGCCAACCGCAAATATTTGGGATAACACTAATTGATGAAGACGATTTGGTAATTCAAAAAAGATAGCTTTGAAACTTATCCCACTTTCAATGAACCAACGGCAGAAAATTAACTCTAAATAGTAAATAAAATCTCCCAAATTGACGCCCTTCTTAATTGAACAAAAGCAATTCGTTTTCTAAATCCAGCATAAAACCACTTTTTTTCCCTGTTTTCCAACTAACTGTAAAATTTGTGCATAAACAACAAATCATGACCAATTTTAAAACCAGATAATACATATAACTCAATACCGAAACCTCTATACTTTTTTTTTTCAAATCAAAACATAGCAAGGCTTTTTTTTTCCTTCCAACAACGTCACAGATCCATATAGTATTCAGTAAACACACAGAAACAAAGAAAACGAAACCTCAATATTCTTCACCCCTTTCAATAAGGTTTCAAACTCTCACCTTTCATCCTTGACGGCAAGATTAAGAAGCGCGAGTACTGCCGCCTGAGCTTCCTCCGGAATTTCAGACCGAAGCATAGAGACGAGAGCCTCAACAGCGCCGGCAAGCTGCCTCCTGTTCTTCGACGACGTCTTCGTCAACCATCGTATCTCCCTCGCCGCCTCTATCCTGNCCTGGCTTTAACCACGTGTGGCAGCCTTGACTAGGGCGCGGCGTAAACGAGTCCATCATGGGAGCCAAATTTTTCAATTTATGTTTAGCTTGTAAATTTATTATGTTAAATTTAAATGATTAAAAAAATTAAATTCATTTAAAAGATATAAAAGTTGAAATAAACGTAGAATTAAGTGAGCTAAGTTGGCTTGACAAGTGGCTCATGAGTTGAGCTTGATGAGCTAAACAATCAATACAAAGTTAGCCCTGATCGAGTTATTAGATCGTGAGCCGGTTTGTTTCAAAAAAATATAAATATAAAATATATTCAAAATATATTAAATTTCAAAGCTTGGAGTATAAATTAATTAAAATATTTTTAAATAATATTTTTTATATTTTATATTAATTAATTTCATCCTATTTATGAGTTATGCACGGCCTCTCAAATTTGATTAATTAATTAAGCTTCGGCTCAAACAAAAGATGATAAAAACTCAATTCAATTCATTAACAACCCTATATAGAATCAATTTACTATCAAATTTGTAGTGAAGAAATTGAAAATAAAATAAGAAAATAAAAAACAAGAACACAAGAATTTATGAGGTTCGTCAATTTGTGTCTACGTCCTCGGGAGCGGTGATTTCACTATTACAGAAAAAATTCAGTACATACACATAGGGTTACACATCAAATATATACATAAAATTCATAGATAAAATTACTAAAATACCCATGTATTGTACCATGGGAGTGTTGCTCCCGCATCCGGAACCCACTTNCACGAGCCTTCGCCTGAGCTGTGGGAGTTCCCTGAACTGTAAGCTCTAGAAGTCCGGGAATCACGCCTTCATTGAGAATGATTTCCCTGTATCTTTTACGATCGCTCTTACACATCTTTAATAGTGTGCCGACGGCATGCTCTTTGCTTACCACAGAGCCATCCTCCAGTACTTCAACTACTGTAAGCACTCCGCCTTCGACTGATGTCAAGGCAGCCGCAGTGCCTAACTCGTCAAAACTTAGCAAGGATTCCAAGAGAGCGCAGCACTTCTCAGCTGTTTTGGAAGATTTTTTGATGGATTTGAGAAGGCTTATGATGGGTGGAATAGGATGGGATGAGAGGATGGAGCTCAGGTTCTCTTTGACTGTGGAGAGGTTGAAGAGAGAGGCGGCAGCATCGATCTTGGCTTGTGGGGTTCCATCTGTGAGGACCATGACGAGCAGGGGAATGGCACCTGCTGCGCAGATGGGGGTTTTGTTCATCGAGGAGGCAGACAGAGTGAAGATAGAAGTAGTGGCATATTCTTGCAGAATTGGGTCTGATGATTTCAGAAAATCACAGAGTGAGTAAAGTGCCCCAGCTTGCACAATTTTGATCTTGTTCCTGAACATGCAAATTAAAAGAAAATTAAGTTTAACATTTGCTGGATTTTTCAATAGAGACGATTTTCTTCCTTTTTGTAATAATTTCAAATCTTAGGCCTGATGTAAAAGGAAAAAATTGTAACCCGAAAGGGAATTGTATCAATAAACGGCATGTCTTGAACTTCACAGTAAACTAAGCAAATTGCAAAAAACAATTCAGCACGAATCCAACAAAACATTAGAAGGATAACAGGATATAGAATAATACATAAAACCCAGGACATCAACCCAAGAAGGAAGTACTAAAATTAAATTTCAAGCTCTGCAACCGCAAAAAAAACAAAAAACAAAACTTTATTAGTTTTACAACAGACACTTTACAAATTAGAATTGATAGACATATAAGGATTGAATTCAAAACCTGTGACATGAACACAGCACAATCTAACAACTTAGAAATTACACTTTTAAACTCCAAGGATGAAGATGGATATGTTCGATTTTCACCACTCCTTGAGTTATAATATGAGTCCCTCCTCCTATCGACATAAGAGATCGTTCTTATATGAAGAAATTCCTCCATATAAGTCTGCGTTTGCATCATGATGATGATGATGAGAGAGAGAGAGAGAGATAATCAACCAACAGAGTGCTAGGACTTAATTTCATTCCTTCACTTTACTTCGACNAGATCGTTCTTATATGAAGATATTCCTCCATGTAATTCTGCGTTTGCATCATGATGATGATGATGATGATGAGAGAGAGAGAGAGAGAGAGAGAGAGAGAGAGAGAGAGAGAGAGAGAGAGAGAGAGAGATAATCAACCAACAGAGTGCTAGGACTTAATTTCATTCCTTCACTTTACTTCGACCAAAAATAAAGTCATAGTAAATAGGCCAACCGCAAATATTTGGGATAACACTAATTGATGAAGACGATTTGGTAATTCAAAAAAGATAGCTTTGAAACTTATCCCACTTTCAAGGAACCAACGGCAGAAAATTAACTCTAAATAGTAAATAAAATCTCCCCAATTGACGCCCTTCTTACTTGAACAAAAGCAATTCGTTTTCTAAATCCAGCATAAAACCACTTTTTTTTCCCTGTTTTCCAACAAACTGTAAAAATTGTGCATAAACAACAAATCATGACCAATTTTAAAACCAGATAATACATATAACTCAATACCGAAAACTCTATACTTTTTTTTTTACAAATCAAAACCTAGCAAGGTTTTTTTGTCCTTCCAACAACGTCACAGATCCATAGAGTATTCAGTAAACACACAGAAACAAAGAAAACGAAACCTCAATATTCTTCACCCCTTTCAATAAGGTTTCAAACTCTCACCTTTCATCCTTGACGGCAAGATTAAGAAGCGCGAGTACTGCCGCCTGAGCTTCCTCCGGAATTTCAGACCGAAGCATAGAGACGAGAGGATCAACAGCGCCGGCGAGCTGCCTCCTGTTCTTCGACGACGTCTTCGTCAACCATCGTATCTCCCTCGCCGCCTCAATCCTGCACTCCGCGTCCACATAACGCACCCGCTCAAGTAGCTCCACCACTAAGCCACCATACACGCCGGAATCCTCGAAGGCCACCCACGCCTCCATATCTCTCTCTCTCTGCAATCCACTCCTTGGAATCGCCGAATCAATTCACCGGCCTCTTAAATACAAAACAACTGTTTAAGGTAACGGCGATAAACGNCTCTATCCTGCACTCCGCGTCCACAGAACACACCCGCTCAAGTAGCTCCACCACTACGCCACCATACACGCCGGAATCCTCGAAGGCCACCCACGCCTCCATATCTCTCTCTCTGCAATCCACACCTTGGAATCGCCGAATCAATTCACCGGCCTCTTAAATACAAAACAACTGTNGTCTATCCTGCACTCCGCGTCCACAGAACACACCCGCTCAAGTAGCTCCACCAATACGCCACCATACACGCCGGAATCCTCGAAGGCCACCCACGCCTCCATCTCTCTCTCTCTGCAATCCACACCTTGGAATCGCCGAATCAATTCACCGGCCTCTTAAATACAAAACAACTGTTTAAGGTAACGGCGATAAACGTGACACTTCGCGCCACCCTAACGGCTCGTGTCGGCGATCTCCTGACTGCGATGTTTATTCGAAACGAAAGAAGATGGATTTATAGCCGTTGGATTTTAATCAAATGGTAAGAAATCGATTATAGTGACTGCGGGTTTGTTGGATCGGGTAAAAAAAAAAAAAATCGGCGACCGACTCTGGGCGAGGGATGTGGTTCCTAGATGCGGTCGGTATTTGAACGGCTGTGAAAAAGCCACCGTAGATTCAGAAAGAGGGAGCCGTTGGAGTTACACCTGGCGTTAACCACGTGTGGCAGCCTTGACTAGGGCGCGGCGTAAACGAGTCCATCATGGGAGCCAAAATTTTCAATTTATGTTTAGCTTGTAAATTTATTATGTTAAATTTAAATGATTAAAAAAATTAAATTCACTTAAAAGATATAAAAATTGAAATAAACGTAGAATTAAAGTGAGCTAAGTTGGCTTGACAAGTGGCTCGATGAGCTAAAAAATCAATACCAAGTTAGCCCTGACTCGAGTTATTAGATCGTGAGCCGGTTTGTTTCAAAAAATAAAAATGTAAAATATATTCAAAATATATTAAATTTCAAAGCTTCGACTTTAAATTAATTAAAATATTTTTAAAGTAATATTTTTTATATTTTATATTAATTAATTTCATCCTATTTATGAGTTATGCACCGCCTCTCAAATTTGATTAATTAATTAAGCTTCGGCTCAAACAAAAGATGATTAAAACTCAATTCAATTCATTAACAACCCTATATAAAATCAATTTACTATCAAATTTGTAGTGAAGAAATTGAAAATAAAATAAGAAAATAAAAAACAAGAACACAAGAATTTATGAGGTTCGTCAATTTGTGTCTACGTTCTCGGGAGCGGTGATTTCACTATTACATAAAAATTCAGTACATACACATAGGATTACACATCAAATATATACATAAAACTCATAGATAAAATTACTAAAATACCCATGTATTGTACCATGGGAGTGTTGCTCCCGCATCCGGAACCCACTTAACGAAACTCCTCTGATTGGACATATACTTCCAATCCACTCCGCTAGCCCGATCCGCTCCACTAGCTCGCTCTCAACATCTGTCCCTTACCTGATATATGAGTCATACATAACAAAAGTTATTATGAAGAAGCCAAATTTTATTGGTATTTAACGCATGAAGTATGCAAACATATGAGAAATAATTGAATATGTTATAGGGATTGAGTGCCGAGTCAAACTACATCTCAGCTGCTGAGTGCGAAGCCACCCATTGGTGGGGCCTTGGCGCATCCAAGCCTCCAATCAGTAAGAAGTTTTCAATGGGGCGGAACCTAACAAGTTGCCGTCAAATTTTACTTTCGTTTATAATCCAAAGTTCTCATTCTTATCCCAGCTCGCTGAACCTTTTTCAGTTAAAAGACTCCATTAAAATTAATTAGCAAACCTTTTGATGTTGCGGTACAAAATAAAAGAGATGTTTCATTTCCTTTGACTGAATGTTTGAAAGCAATTCTTTATGAACTTTTTTGAACGAATGTGCTTCATGTTTGAAACCATTTGTTTGCACGATTTAAGTATTAGCATATTAAATTATATTTCCTTAGATCTATTAGTGTAGTAATTGGGTGGTCTTTCCTGCGCAAGAATGTTGTAACTTTGCCGTTGATGATTGTATTTATTCACAAAGTAGTTGAAATAGTGATTAAGTAGCGGGTAGTTGAGATCAATTGGATGCCGATATTTTGTGATGGGATTTGTGATTTACTATTTTATTTTGTGTGATTCTACAAGTGTNCACAAAGTTGTTGAAATAGTGATTAAGTAGCGGGTAGTTGATATCAATTGGATGCCGATATTTTGTGATGGGATTTGTGATTTACTATTTTATTTTGTGTGATTCTACAAGTGTNGTCAAATTGCTTCATGAGTTATTGTAGCTTCTCGTCAATTTATTGATCATCGTCTTTTCCCTTCTAATTTAGTCATTTTGATCTCCTCGGGATTTATGCTAACAATTTCCCCGTGTACATATATTTTATAANATCAAATTGCTTCATGAGTTATTGTAGCTTCTCGTCAAATTATTGATCATCGTCTTTTCCCTTCTAATTTAGTCATTTTGATCTCCTCGGAATTTATGCTAACAATTTCCCCGTGTACATATATTTTATAAGCATGAGTATGCATTAATTAAAAATCTTACAAAAATACACTAAAATAATATGCATATTTTTTTTTTACATAGTGATACCCCACCAACAAATTTTCATCATCCAGTACGAATCTCGAGGTAATATTTTGAGCAAGAAATATTCAAATCTTGATAAAAAGTCATTCAGAGCTCTGATTTCAATAAAATTATAGTCAAACTAACTGGCTCGATGAGAAGAACCCAATGATATAAAAACTAGTCGAATCCGAGTCAGATCAAGCCCGAATCAAATCATTAAACCACTCTTGGAAGATCTGTGGAGGCATTTGAAAGGTCAATCGGATGTCGAATCTAGCGAGTTCATAGTCGAATCAAGCGTCTCGACAAGGCGAATCCAAAGAGCCTAAGATTGCTCAATTCCGACATCGTTAAGACACTCAAATGTCTATCAAACTTCATCTGATCAAGGAAAGCTCTCCGGACCATCCAATCAAAATGGTTCATATTCCTGCATTAATTGCACCAAAAACACTATTAATAGAGCCTCACCCCTCACATGAAGGAAAAATTATTCTTTGCGGACACCGCATGCATCCTGCATGCGCTGTCGATCTCCGCCGTCCATCACGGCGAAGATCGGATTTAAAAAAAAAAACTTGAAAAAATCCGATCTCCGCCGTNCGGCTCGATGAGAAGGACCCAATGATATAAAAACTAGTCGAATCCGAGTCAGATCAAACCCGAATCAAATCATTAAACCACTCTTGAAAGATCTGTGGAGGCATTTGAAAGGTCAATCGGATGTCGAATCTAGCGAGTTCATAGTCGAATCAAGCGTCTCGACAAGGCGAATCCAAAGAGCCTAAGATTTCTCAATTCCGACATCGTTAAGACACTCAAATGTCTATCAAACGTCATCTGATCAAGGAAAGCTCTCCGGACCATCCAATCAAAATGGTTCATATTCCTGCAGTAATTGCACAAAAAACACTATTAATAGAGCCTCACCCCTCACATGAAGGAAAAATTATTCTGTGCGGACACCGCATGCATCCTGCATGCGCTGTCGATCTCCGCTGTCCATCACGGCGAAGATCGGACTAAAAAAAAAAACTTGAAAAACTCCGATCTCTGCCGTGATGGACGACGGAGAAATCGAACGCCGCATGTAGCCTGCATGCGGTGTCCGCATAGAATAATTTTTCCACATGAAGGGGAGGCTTGAGAGAGAACTTGAGGCTTTGAGAAGGAGTTCAAGTCCAACATCATCTCTGTCATCGTCGATCGTCGTCGACTGCCACCGACCATCAACGACCACCGTCAGCCGTCGTTGACCACCAGCGACCGTCATCGACCACCGCCGAGCCTCCTCGACCACCGTCCGCTGTCAACCATCGTCGACCTCCATCGACCGCCGCTCACCGTCGTCGACCACCATCTACTTCTGTAAACCTCCGAAATCTATCGTCAATCACCACCAATCATCATCAATTACCACCAACCAGACGCCGTTAGTCGACGCAGTGATCTGAAAATCTAGTAACCCTTTCTAGTCTGTGGATAAGAAATTTTTGTAATTATTAATNCCGTCGACCTCCATCGACCGCCGCTCACCGTCGTCGACCACCATCTACTTCCGTAAACCTCCGAAATCTATCGTCAATCACCACCAATCATCATCAATCACCACCAACCAGACGCCGTCAGTCGACGCAGTGATCTGAAAATCTAGTAACCCTTTCTAGTCTGTGGATAAGAAATTTTTGTAATTATTAATCGATAGTGAATTTTCACAATTGAGTTAGACCCCATGATTTTTCTATTTTTGGGTTTTTCACGTAAAAATTTATGGAGTCATCACTGCTTGTTTCTCTTTCATCTGTGTGTGTGCTAAATTCTCGTACAACGCTAAGACGATAATCCGTTACTTTACCACCGTGGATTTTCTAGCACGCATCACATAGGATTATCTGGATTGATCATGAATTATTATTATTATTATGTTATTTACTAATTTTGATCAATATAAAAATAGATATACTAACATAATTACTTAAATTNAATAGTGAATTTTCGCAATTGAGTTAGACCCCATGATTTTTCTATTTTTGGGTTTTCCACGTAAAAATTTATGGAGTCATCACTGCTTGTTTCTCTTTCATCTGTGTGTGTGCTAAATTCTCGTACAACGCTAAGACGATAATCCGTTACTTTACCACCGCGGATTTTCTAGCACGCATCACATAGGATTATCTGGATTGATCATGAATTATTATTATTATGTTATTTACTAATTTTGATCAATATAAAAATAGATATACTAACATAATTACTTAAATTTATTATGAAATCTTACATGTTGCAATATGTTCTTCATATCATATTATATATATATATGAAGAATAACAAGTGTGAAGATGTGTCTACTGTAGAGTTAAGTTTTGTTCTCAAGTCAAGTACATGTACTTTTGATTTTGTAAGACGTTGATTGTTCATGATTATATATATAAACTCTTTCAAACGTTAATATTTATGATTATGAGATTAAAGGCTTTTCCTCTTTAATATATTAAATTATATACAATAGAGTGTATTGTATATTGTATATTGTGATTGGCTCTGATAATATTATACTATCTTTTCCAATAAAAAATCATAAATTAAGTACAATTTATTGTAAACATCAATTAATTTTTTATGTATGATAAAGATTTGATTGATGATCTCCCTAGCAATTGCATCTCTTATCTATATGTTTCATTATGACAATGAGATTATATTGGGTTGGGGTGTAAGAACCTCACCCTTAAACTAATTTTCCTTTAATTAGCCCCCTCTTCAACCAATGCCACCTATAAATTTTTAGTTCAACTAGCTTTGACATCTCTTTTGGATGTTGACCTTTAAACCTTTTTATCACTTTTTTGGCCTTCGAGCCTTAAATCACACTAGCTTTTGTATATTTTATTAATATTTGTTTTTTTATTTACACACCTAACACTATTTTTGATAATCTTTTAATCATTATGTAGTATTCTATATTTAATCATTTAGTAATTTGTTTCATCATTTCTTTTAATAAAGCACTAATTTAATGTAGTCACCTCATTTATCTTGTCCCTTGGTGCATTATGAAACTCTAAATCTTTCTTCTCTTTTCTTAAATTAAATTTTACATTATTGTGTTCAAATGTTAATTATAGATATTATTAATTAAGAGTATTCTACTAAGTAGGTCGAGCTATCCTGTTAATTATGGAATATTAACTCTTTGTTGTCACCTAATGATTGTCATTTCTAATAAGTTCAATGATTATAATCACCAATAGTGCTAATGTTTATTACTATGCCTTTTATTGGTTCTACCACATTTATCTATCAACAAAATTAACAAACATAAGCAGACAAGATCAAGCATGCAATAGCAGGTACGTTACACTAAGTAGGAAAGAAGAGAATAAATGAAATTACACATGAAAGATTTCACAACATGTTAACATGTAACACAACATGTTAACATGTAACATAACATGTTAACATGTAGATAAAAATAAGATCCACAAAAACACTTATATACTAGCCAGAGTAAACTCGACAATAACAACAAGAAAAAACAAATATAGTTCAGTACAACCACATAACAACAAATAAAAATATGTCCAGTACATCCACAAACACAAGTTAATGCATCTACAAACATAAAATTAAATCTATTCCTCCTCCTCATCATCATCGGAGTCATATTCCATATGCTAACTTTGTGCATACAACTGGTACGGAGGATATACAGGAAAAATTGTCGCGTCTTATTTACGTAACCATTGATTCTTCCTGTACATTTCAACTTCAGCTCCATTAAACTTAGCACGATGATTAAATCGATTTTTGTACTGCCCATCCAAGTGTGAGTAATGTTCAGCCAATTTGTACATGTCATCTAAATTTTCAATATCATTCTCAACTTTTTTCAATTTTTGTTCAAATACACCCCTCAAAGTAGCGGGATGTGGGTGATAAAAAATAACTGAGCTAGGCTATTCTATATTTGTTTATTTTCCAAAATCTTCAAGTCACCTATATAACTCAATTTTTTGTGCAGAGATTAATTGTAATGGTTGCAGAATCTCCTCCCCACTACTAACAACAACTNCTTTTTTATTTACACACCTAACACTATTTCTGATAATCTTTTAATCATTATGTAGTACTCTATATTTAATCATTTAGTAATTTATTTCATCATTTCTTTTAATAAAGCGCTAATTTAATGTAGTCACCTCATTTATCTTGTCCCTCGGTGCATTATGAAACTCCAAATCTTTCTTCTCTTTTCTTAAATTAAATTTTACATTATTGTGTTCAAATGTTAATTATAGATTTTAGTAATTAAGAGTATTCTACTAAGTAGGTCGAGCTATCTTGTTAATTATGGAATATTAATTCTTTGTTGTCACCTAATGATTGTCATTTCTAATAAGTTCATTGATTATGATAGCCAATAGTGCTAATGTTTATTACTATGCCTTTTATTGGTTCTACCACATTTATCTATCAACAAAATTAACAAACATAAGAAGACAAGAACAAGCATGCAATAGCAGGTACGTTACACTAAATAGGAAAGAAGAGAATAAATGAAATTACACCTGAAAGATTTCACAACATGTTAACATGTAACATAACATGTTAACATGTAACATAACATGTTAACATGTAGCTAAAAATAAGATCCACAAAAAACACTTATATACTAGCCAGAGTAAACTCGACAATAACAACAAGAAAAAACAAATATAGTTCAGTACAACCACATAACAAAAAATAAAAATATGTCCAGTACATCCACAAACACAAGTTAATGCATCTACAAACATAAAATTAAATCTATTCCTCCTCATCATCATCGGAGTCATATTCCATATGCTAACTATGTGCATACAACTGGTATGGAGGATATACAGGAAACATTGTCGCGTCTTATTTACCTAACCATTGATTCTTCCTGTACATTTCAACTTCAGCTCCATTAAACTTAGCATAATGATCAAATCAATTTTTGTACTGCCCATCCAAGTGTGAGTAATGTTCAGCCAATTTGTACATGTCGTCATCTAAATTTTCAATATCATTCTCAACTTTTTTCAATTTTTGTTCAAATACACCCCTCAAAGTAGCGGGCTGTGGGTGATAAAAAATAACTGAGCCAGGCTATTCTATATTTGTTTATTTTCCAAAATCTTCAAGTCACCTATATAACTCAATTTTTTTTTGCAGAGATTAATTGTAATGGTTGCAGAATCTCCTCCCTTCTACTAACAACAACTCCAACATGTTGGCATAAGGAAAAGATAACAGATGGATGCCCCAATCAATGAGTCATTTCTCCTTTTGTGAAATCTACTGTAAAATAATGAATGATGAAACCTAAATCAATGGGATTATTCATCTAGATACAATAATTCAATAAAGCTCGGTTCATAGCCACTTCACCAGTATTAGTAGAAGAAATCATTTTAGCTGAAATGAAGAAGTGTCAAACCTTAGATATTCCATTTAATTTGGAAGTGGGAAATTTGTTCTTAACTTCCGCACAAGCTTTCCACTCTCCTCTTCAATCAGTTAAGAATTTCATAGTTTCATCAAGATAAGCATTAGTCAAACTAGAAAAAGGTAATGGAGGAAATGGAGGAAAAGAGAACTCCCACAAGAAAAAAAAAAGTGAGAAGGTGATGGAGGAAAAGAGAACTAGAAAAAACAAAGGGGCAAAAGCCCCAAAAAGCCCAAAAATTAGAAAAGAAATCAAAGAATCAGTAAGCTAAAACCACAGATTTTCTCATATAAAGGGAAAGAAAATGAAAAAAAAAGAATATTAGTCGCTGAAGGAAACCCTAAGGGGTTTCAAGAATCATAGGAGAAAACCCTAAGTTAGTCACTAAGGCCATGATTTTGGGCTTAATGTTAATTACAGTAAAAAAATAATTTAATTGATGGACCACGTGTCCCATCGAAATCTTTCTCTAAAAATATTTCTTAAAAAAATCTCATCGACATTTACGTACAGGATCGAACCTCTTTGCATTCAACACGTGGCAACCCAATACTAGTCATGATTCTGTACATTGGACGCGTGGTCCACTCCTCGCCGATCGGAAGCTGATCTGGTTACTTTCAGAGCTGGCGGGTAGCGAGGTCGGTTAGGATGCGGGCCCCGCTCCGAGCAGCTAGTGATAGAGATATTTAGCGATGCCTGATTAATGAAGGGCTTTAATTAGAAGAGCTCATTAATGTCGCTGATACCACGTAATTACGTTTAGAGTTCCTTGCTAGAAATTAAACAACGTTTTAGTTAATCTTAGGTGAGAAGTATAATCAAATATAATAATAATATGTTTCACTTACCACGTGGATACAGCTCATTGGTCGTTTGTCCTACCGGTTTGTTGTATTTCGGACCTCTGAACCCACCGAACCAAACACGCTTCTTTCCAAACATTAAACATGTTTAAGGAACAAGGACTCTAAATTGAAGGATTGTTGAGAAAGTAATGTATTAGTTGCCCTTAGTATGTCGTATGTGAATAACTTATGATACTCACATTAGTTTGTCATCAAATAATTTTTAATAAAAGAATAGATTCTGTATACTACAAATATGTTAGCATGCATCTTAAAGGAACTGAACGGACAACAACAGAGACGTACAAGTGAGGTTCCGAAGGGCAAAGCAGAGAACTCTTTAGCAAACAGTCGATCAACTTTATAGTGTGGTCGATCGACATAATGTGTCGATTGATGAAATTTTTAGTCCTGCAAAATATGTCGACTAACGGATTTATCAATCATAAGATCACTAACGAAGGTCCACACGTCCTAAACCTAAAATCTCTAGGAAGAAGATATGACCGATCATCACAGCTGGTCAGTACACATGACAGTCGACCGATATAGCCAGCCGACCTCAAGGCTTTAGGCGATCGACTATACGCCACCGTTTATTATTCATTATCATGTAATTTGTATTTAATCATTTAGACAGTTATGGAAACTTCTCTTTTTTTCTATGTACTTGTATTNAGATTTATCAATCATAAGATCACTAACGAAGGTCCACACATCCTAAACCTAAAATCTCTAGGAAGAAGATATGACCGATCATCACAGCTGGTCAGTACACATGACAGTCGACCGATATAGCCAGCCGAGCTCAAGGCTTTAGGCGATCGACTATACGCCACCTTTTATTATTAATTATCATGTAATTTGTATTTAATCATTTAGACAGTTATGGAAACTTCTCTTTTTTTCTATGTACTTGTATTCAGAGATCCCTATAAATAAAAGGTCATGACATCAACAAATGGACCCTTTTTAGGATTCGTTCACTTTTGGATCCTCAGGCTTGTGGGATTTGACACTTAATTCTCTTGCATTCTCTAGCACGCTCTCTCTCTCTCTCTCACACACCCACACACACATTTCTCTCTCTTTTCAGCTCTAACTCTCGCGGTGTGTTTCATAGGAGGACAATCTAGGATTCNTAAATGGACCCTTTTTAGGATTCGTTCACTTTTGGATCCTCAGGCTTGGGGGATTTGACACTTAATTCTCTTGCATTCTCTAGCACGCTCTCTCTCTCTCTCTCACACACACACACATTTCTCTCTCTTTTCAGCTCTAACTCTCGCGGTGTGTTTCATAGGAGGACAATCTAGGATTCAATAGATTCAACATAACTTACAAAATATATGATTCAAGTTGATGCATGCAGGAAGATCCATAGTGGTTAATTTTATGTTGGAGACCGATCTCCCGCTCCTACCCTTCCCCCTACGCTGGTGTCGATTCGCGAAGCGGCCGCTCCCGCTTACGCTGATCGCAAAAGGTCGCGACTGCAAACTTTCAGATACGCGATCTACTCTAACACAACCGCTCCCGCGCCTGGTTTCACGATAAAAGACTTGGTACAGCTGTCCTAGAAGTTTAGAAGTCATGACACAGTTCTTCTTCGGACTTTCACGGGACAGTGGATGGGGCTTCCTCAGGACAGAGGAAGAGAAGAGCAAGGTGTAGTTCCTTGCGGTGAAGGAAGAAGGAAGAAGAAAGAAGAAGAAGAAGAAGAAGAAGATTGTTCTCTATTGGCTTCTTCTTGGCGGCTTGTGACAGAAGAGAAATTAGTTTTATTTCTCTTCTAAGTCTATCTTCTTCGGTGTATTTCGGTGTTAAGTTTTTTTGGTGTATCACGGTGTGGAGAGAGAAAAAAAGAGAGAGAAGAAAAGAGAGCAACGAAGTGAGAGATTCCTCTTGTAAGTTGAGATGATTGACTGGTGTAAATTCGTCAAGAAGTAAAATCCTCTGCAATTCCGTAGACGTAGGCAATTTGTCAAACCATGTACATTTGTATGCTCTTTTCTGGTGTGAATTATCTCGTTATATTTTTCTCTTCATCGATCGCTCTTATGTTTGATTTATATATATACCACATCAACTGGTGTATATCTATATCTATCTCGCAACAACTGGTATCAAAGATTTGTTCCGATCTGAGGAAAGACGATGACTGCAGATGAAGTAAAGGTTTCAGGGAACGAGAAATTTGATGGCACAGATTTTGGTTACTAAAGGATGCAGATAGCTTCATCTTCTGTTATTGGGGAAAAGACCTGAAATGATGGATGAGGCTGAATGGAATTTGTTAGATCGACAAGTTCTGGGGGTTATTCGATTGACCCTATCGAGGTTCGTTGCACACGACATCGTCAAAGAGAATGACTGTAGATCTCATGGCAGCTTTGTCGGGCATGTATGAAAAGTCATCGACGAATAACGAGATGTACTTGATGAAGAAGTTATTCAACTTGAATATGACATACGGTGTTTCTGTTGCTCAACACCTGAATGATTTCAATNAAGTGAGAAGGTGATGGAGGAAAAGAGAACTAGAAAGAACAAAGGGGCAAAAGCCCCAAAAAGCCCAAAAATTAGAAAAGAAATCAAAGAATTAGTAAGCGAAAACCACATAGATTTTCTCATATAAAGGGAAAGAAAATGAAAAAAAAAGAATATTAGTCGCTGAAGGAAACCCTAAGGGGTTTCAAGAATCATAGGAGAAAACCCTAAGTTAGTCACTAAGGCCATGATTTTGGGCTTAGTGTTAATTACAATAAAAAAATAATTTAATTGATGGACCACGTGTCCCATCAAAATCTTTCTCTAAAAATATTTCTTAAAAAAATCTCATCGACATTTACGTACAGGATCGAACCTCTTTGCATTCGACACGTGGCAACCCAATACTAGTCAACGATTCTGTACATTGGACGCGGGGTCCACTCCTCGCCGATCGGAAGTTGATCTGGTTACTTTCAGAGCTGGCGGGTAGCGAGGTCGGTTAGGATGCGGGCCCCGCTTCGAGCAGTTAGTGACAGAGATATTTAGCGACGCCTGATTAATGAAGGGCTTTAATTAGAAGAGCTCATTAATGTCGCTGATACCACGTAATTACGTTTAGAGTNTGGCTAGGTGAGAAGGACCCAATGATATAAAAACTAGTCGAATCGGAGTCATGTCAAGCCCAAATCAAATCATTAAACCACTCTTGGAAGATTTCCGGAGGCATTTGAAAGGTCAAACGGATGTCGAATCTAGCGAGTTCATAATCGAATTGAGCGTCTCGACAAGACAAATCCAATGAGCTCAAGATTGCTCAATTCCGACATCTTTAAGACACTCAAATGTCTATTAAACTTCATCTGATCGGGGGAAGCTCTCCGGACAATCCGATCAAAATGGTTCATATTCCTACATTAATTGCGCCCAAAACACTATTAATAGAGTCTCACCCCTCACATGAAGGGGAGGCTTGATAGAGAACTTGAGGCTTTGAGAAGGAGTTCAAGTCCAACATCATCTTTGTCATTGTCGATCGCCGTCGACCACCGCCGACCGTCAACGACCATCGTCAGCCATCGTCGACCACCAGCGACAGTCTTCGACCACCGCCGAGCGTCCTCGACCACAGCCGACCACCATCCGCCGTCAACCACCATCGACCTTCATCGACCTTCATCGACCACCGCTCACCGTCGCCGACCACCGTCTACTTCCGTAAACCTCCGACAACTATCGTCGATCACCACTAATCATTATCAATAACCACCAACCAGACGCCGTCAGTCGACGCAGTAATCTGAAAATCTAGTAACTCTTTCCCGTCTGTGGGACAAGAGATTTCTGTAATCATTAATCAATAGTAGATTTTCGCAATTGGGTCAGCCCCCGTGGTTTATTTCTTTCTGGGTTTTCCACGTAAAAATTTCTGGAGTCATCACTGCTTATTTCTCTTTCATCTGTGTGATGAATTCTCGTACAACGCTAAGAGGATAATCCGTTACTTTACCGCCGCATATTTTCTAGCACGCATTACATAGGATTATCTGGATTGATCATGAATTATTATTAGTATGTTATTTACTAATTTTGATCAATATAAAAATAGATATACTAATATAATACTTAAATT
>JXCR01148002.1:108585-126792 GCA_002079205.1 Phalaenopsis hybrid cultivar
TTTGTTCTCAAGTCAAGTACATGTACTTTTGATTTTGTAAGACGTTGATTGTTTATGATTATATATATATACTCTTTCAAACGTTAATATTTATGATTACGAGATTAAAGGCTTTTCCTCTTTAATATATTAAATTATATACAATAGAGTGTATTGTATATTGTATATTGTGATTGGCTCTGATAATATTATACTATCTTTTCCAATAAAAAATCCTAAATTAAGTACAATTTATTGTAAACATCAATTAATTTGTTATGTACGATAAAGATTTGATTGATGATCTCCCTAGAAATTGCATCTCTTATCTATATGTTTCATTATGACAATGAGACTATATTGGGTTGGGGTCTAAGAACCTCGCCCTTCAACTAACTTTCCTTTAATTAGCCCCCTCTTCAACCAATGCCACCTATAAATTTTTAGTTCAACTAGCTTTGACATCTCTTTTGGATGTTGACCTTTAAACCTTTTATCACATTTTTCGCCTTCTAACCTTAAATCACACTAGCTTTTGTATTTTTTATTAATATATATATTTTTTTTTAATTTACACACCTCACACTATTTCTCATAATCTTTTAACCATTATGTAGCATTCTATATTTAATCATTTAGTAATTTGTTTCATCATTTCTTTTAATAAAGCACTAATTTAATGCAATCACCTCATTTATCTATTATCTTGTCCCTTAGTGCATTATGAAACTCTAAATCTTTCTTCTCTTTTCTTAAATTAAATTTTACATTATTGTGTTCAAATGTTGATTATAGATATTATTAATTAAGAGTATTCTACTAAGTAGGTCGAGCTATCTTGTTAATTATGGAATATTATTTCTTTGTTGTCACCTAATGACTGTCATTTCTAATAAGTTCAATGATTATGATCGCCAATAGTGCTAATGTTTATTACTTTATCAATATCAACATTAATGCCTTTTATTGGTTCTACCACATTTGTCTATCAACAAAATTAACAAACATAAGAAGAAAAGAACAAGCATGCAATAGCAGGTACATTACACTAAATAAGAAAGAAGAAAATAAATGAAATTACACCTGAAAGATTTCACAACATTTTAACATGTAGCTAAAAATAAGGTCCACAAAAACACTTATATACTAGCCAGAGTCAACTTGACAATAACAACAAGAAAAAACAAATATGCTTCAGTACAACCACATAACAACAAATAAAAATATGTCCAGTACATCCACAAACACAAGTTAATGCATATACAAACATAAAATTAAATCTACTCCTCCTCCTCATCATCATCGGAGTCATCTTCCATATGTTGACTATGTGCATACAATTGGTACGGAGGATATACAGGTAACATTGTCGTGTCTTATTTACCTAACTGTTGATTCTTCATGTACATTTCAACTTCAGCTCCATTAAACTTAGCATGATGATCAAATCGATTTTTGTACTGCCCGTCTAAGTGTGAGTAATGTTCAGCCAATTTGTACATGTCGTCATCTAAACTTTTAATATTATTCTCAATTTTTTTCAATTTTTGTTCAAATACACCCCTCAAAGTAGCGGGCTGTGGGTGATAAAAAATAACAGAGCTAGGCTATTCTATATTTGTTTATTTTCCAAAATCTTCAAGCCACCTGTATAACTCAATTTTTTGTGCAGAGATTAATTGTAATGGTTGCAGAATCTCCTCCCCACTACTAACAACAACTCCAACATGTTGGCATAAGGAAAAGATAACAGATGGATGCCCCAATCAATGTGTCATTTCTCCTTTTGTGAAATTTACTGTAGAATAATGAATGATAAAACCTAAATCAATGGGATTATTCATCTGGATACAATAGTTCAATAAAGCTTGGTTCATAGTCACTTCACTAGTATTAGTAGAAGAAATCAGTTTAGCTGAAATGAGTGTCAAGCCTTAGATATTTCATTTAATTTGGAAGCGGGAAATTTGTTCTTAACTCCCGCACAAGCTTTCCACTCTCCTCTTCAATTGGTTAAGAATTTCATAGTTTCATCAAGATAAGCATTAGTCAAACTAGAAAAAGGTAATGGAAGAAATGGAGGAAAAGAGAACTCCCACAAGAAAAAAAAAATTGAGAAGGTGATGGAGGAAAAGAGAACTAGAAAAAACAAAGGGGCAAAAGCCCCAAAAAGCCCAAAAATTAGAAAAGAAATCAAAGAATCAGAAAGCTAAAACCACATAGATTTTCTCATAGAAAGGGAAAGAAAATGAAAAAAAAAGGAAAAAAGAAAAAAGAATATTAGTCGCTGAAGGAAACCCTAAGGGGTTTCAAGAATCATAGGAGAAAACCCAAAGTTAGTCACTAAGGCCATGATTTTGGGCTAAATGTTAATTACAATAAAAAAAATAATTTAATTGATGGACCACGTGTCCCATCGAAATCTTTCTCAAAAAATTGTTCTTAAAAAAATCTCATCGACATTTACGTACAGGATCGAACCTCTTTGCGTTCAACACGTGGCAACCCAATACTGGTCCACGATTCTGTACATTGGACATGGGGTCCACTCCTCGTCGATCGGAAGCTGATCTGGTTACTTTTGGAGCTGGCGAGTAGCGAGGTCGGTTAGGATGCGGGCCCTGCTCCTGTCAACTAGTGACATAGATATTTCGCGACGCCTGATTAATGAAGGGCTTTAATTAGAAGAGCTCATTAATGCTGCTGATACCACGTAATTACGTTTAGAGTTCCTTGCTAGAAATTAAACAATGTTTTAGTTAATCTTAGGTGAGAATTATAATCAAATTTAATAATAATATGTTTCACTTACCACGTGAATACAGCTCATTGGTCCGTTCGTCCTACCGGTTTGTTGTATTTCAGACCACCGAACCCACCGACCCAAACACACTTCTTTCCAAACATTAAACATGTTTAAAGAACAAGGAATCTAAATTGAAGGATTGTTGAGAAAGTAATGTATTAGTTGCCCTTAGTATGTCGAATGTGAATAACATATGATACTCACATTAGTTTGTCATCAAAGAAGTGGGAAATTCCTCTTGTAAGACGAGATGATCGACTGATGTAAATTTCTCAAGTAGTAAAATCTTCTGCAACTCCGTGGATGTTAGCAATTTGCCAAACCACATAAATCCTTGTGTTCTTTTTTTGGGGTGAATTATCTCATTCTATTTTTCTCTTTGTTGGTTGTTCTCCTGTTTGATTTATATATATACCACATCAACTGGTGTGTATCTATACATCTCCCAACAGTAAAGTAATAAATTTAACGTCTTAGCCTTGCACAATCATGCAATACACACTCAGGGATTTATAAAGAAGCAAGAGAAGCTCTCTCGATTTTGTAGGTGGAAAACTCTGCAAAGGGAAAAAAAATCACGGGGGCTAACCTAGTTGAAAAAATCCACTTTATAATTGTAAGTACATGGGTCAACTCTTCTTAAAAACTATGAAAGGTGGAGTTACAGAGTTGATACACAATGATAGTTCAACAATAATAGTTATAACAAGCTCCCATAGTCAAGGTCGATGGCTATGAAGATAATAACTCGCCATGAATCTTGCAGATTGTGGTTATAGTGTCAACCTGTCGTAAAGGCTATAGTTGTATGTTGGGGCAGTAATTGGCTAGGTAGGCCATATATGATTGTTTTGGGAGCATGGTTTTTCATAGAGGCCATAGTAGGTAGTTGCGGGAGTCATGGGTCATTTCGGCTTCAGTTGATCTTGTAGGTCGTAGTGGTAAATTGTGACGATGCTAGTAGGCCGCAAATGTCAAATTTGGGAGCTACATGGGCTCGGGATACCCAAAAAGACTTAGTTGGTCACGTTAGCTGTAATGGTGAGTTGTGATGATATATGTAAGCCGCGTGAGCTGGAGTTAGGGATTGTATAAACTATGAGCCAGAGATTGTAGTTGGTTACGTAAATTGTAGTGGTGAGTTGTGATGACATCCATAGATCGTAGTGGTTTAAGTTAGAGCTGCATGAGATGTGAGTCATGTTGGTCGCAGCTAGTCATGTAAGTCATAGCTGCGAGTTATGATGACGTCCATAGGCCGCAGGGCCCAAAGTCGGAAGCTACATAAGATGTAATAACATAGGCAGTATTTGGTCATGTAGGCTGTAATAGTGAGTTGTGATAATGTTCGTAAGTTGTTTTGGTCGGATTTGGGAGATGCACTGGTTGTAAGCTACGTAAGCTGTAATTGGTTACATAGGTAATGATGATTAACTGTGATGGCATCTGTAGAGGGTCATCATATGCATAGTGTGTTGCTTCATCATCTTCGAGTTGCATTCCTGCATAGTCTTCGGTGTGTGTTGCTATTCCATAATGTACACAAAGATTTTGCAGCTTACATTATGACTTTATAAGGAGAAAGTGGTGGTTGATGATGGTTTACGGTGGCCGGCGAGTGGTGGTCGATGGTGGCCGATAGCTGCTGAAGCGAGAAGTGTTCATCAGATCTTCGGTGCAAGAATGAAACTATGTTTCAGCTCCTTCTTCAGGCTCAACTCTTGGTCTAGGTCCTCTCTAAAGGAGGGGTTAATGCTTTATTTTTAGAGAGGCCCTATGCAAAATAGGAAAACATTCAAACCAATTCATCAGACGACCCGGGTAGATTCCCTCAATTAGAAGCATTCAAGGAACATTTGAGTGTCTTAATGATGTCAGAATTGAGTTATCTTGTGCTCTTTGGATTCTTCTTATCGAGACGCTCAATTCAATTATAATCTTGTCAAATTTGAAATTTGTTTGACCTGCCAATTATGTGTTGGAAGAATTCAAAAGTGGTTTAACGACTTGATTTGGGCATGATTTGACTTGGATTCGATTAATTTTGATATAAGAGGGTTTGTCTCTTCTAGCCAATCAGCTTGAATGTAAGTCTACTGAAATCAAAGTTCTAAATAACTTTTAATCAAAGTTTCAATATTTCTAGTTCAAAATTTGCCTCAAGATCTGTGTCGGAGGATGAAATTTTAGTTTTGCCCTATTGAAAGTGTTTATAAAACAATAATTTTATTTTAAAATAAGGAAATAAATTGCACCAACCAAGAGAAGTACTACCAAATCATTGTTGATGCTTCTCGAACTTTCAACTAGTGCACACTAAAGATGAAATATACGATGACAATGTAATTTTTTTAGCTAAATCGCCCTGAGTCGAAAAGGCTCATAAAGCTTTATAAAAATTAAATATTATAATTTTTATTAAAGATTCGAAAAAGAGAGCAATTTTATGAATAAGATTAGAGGAACTTAGTTCACAAGTATCATTCAACATGACATACCACATAATTCTGATATATGTACATATCTAGCACGTATACTTTCATATTTACAAACTCCAATACATAACATTACATCAAAAATATCAATATATTTAACTTCTTAAAACTGAAATATATATTTCCATGTACAAGTTTTAATATCAAATTATTATGAATGTAAACATCAAATGTAAGGTGGTATACGTATAAATGCATAAGAATTATGTGGTATGTGTGTAAATTTTTCTTATTATAATGTGTGATCTAATAATAAACCTAATAATTGGTGTAACACATCACAATTTAGAAGATGGGGATACACGCTCTTTATTTTTTTCTGTGGATTCGTGGCAAATTATGATTTTTCTGACATGTATTGGATAGCATGGCGTTCATCTTTCCACCTTCCAAAAAAGATATTTAACTTTTAATAATAATTATCCTGCATTGGGGCGGCATTTCGGTGATTGTGTGGTGTCATACCATTGTTTTTATTGTTTTGCAAAAATTCATTTTGTTCAAAAAAAAAAAAAAAAATTGAAAGCTATATTTTTACATTAGATTTAGGGTCTGTTTGGGGCAGCTTATACTGTATTGTTTGGTTCGCGCGTTTAACCAGCTTATCCAAAACTGCGTTTGGGTTTTTACACTAAACGCAGGTCGCGAGTCGACCCATGCATTCGGCCCGCGGGACAGCGTTTCAAGATAAGCAGCTTATCCTAAAACGCACAAGCTACCCCAAACAAACTCTTAGCTACCTGCGGTGTTGTTCCAAACATATTATTATATAACAATGGAGTTTACTCGAGGAAATAAAATAATACTTTAAAATATGAGTATATATGCATGTTTTTATCAATAATTGGCATCCAACTCTATTAAAAAATAAGAAAAATGACACATCATATCATTCATGTGTCTTCTTCTAATAAAACGTAAAAACAAAATAATAATTAAAAAAGACTTTAACAATCTATCAATTGTCATTTTCATTCCATTTGATCTTATCTTCTCCTTCAGTAAAAAAAAAAAAAAAACTAATAAAAAAAGAAAATTAAATTTCGTTTAGAGCGACCCAATAGGAGCGTTCCACTTTTGTGAATAATAGCCGCATGTCCCTATCAAGTCAGTTCTTACTTAAATTTTAAGAGCTTATTTTGGAGTAGTTTTATCTGGTGGTGTCTATTGATACAACGCCTCTCANCGATCTTATCTTCTCCTTCAGTAAAAAAAACAAAAAAAACTAATAAAAAAAGAAAATTAAATTGCTGGTAGAGCGACCCAATAGGAGCATTCCACTTTTGTGAATAATAGCCGCATGTCCCTATCAAGTCTGCTCTTACTTAAATTTTAAGAGCTTATTTTGGAGTAGTTTTATCTGGTGGTGTCTATTGATACAACGCCTCTCAACTTATCCAAAAGACAATATTTGCAAATCCTAAAATATTCTTTCCATTCAGAACCACAGACTTTGCCACCCGAACAATATTTTTTATTGACGTGTTAAACAGTTGGGTAAATGGAGGGAAGTGTGTGTTGTGTTACATTCTCTTTGTTTGTATGTGATTTCATCATGTCATAAGTTGTTATTTCTATTTTATACAAATATTCATGTACATTTCAAACCTAATATTTAAGAAATAGAAATTAAAAAAAAACGAGGAATGGTGAATAGTCCACAAATTAGGTGGTTGTTAGTTATGATCTATTATGAGTGTAGCATTAAGTAAAATGTGTTTGATTTTGATTTATCTGTGAATTAAGATACCTATAAAAAGAGAGAAATGAAAAAATGAAAAGCACATAGATAACATGTATTTTTTTTTTTTTTTTTCTTTTGGTGGATTGATCAATATCTGGGAAATCTTTAATATCTCGAAATCNGGCGTCTATTGATACAGCGCCTCTCAACTTATCCAAAAGACAATGTTTGCAAATCCTAAAATATTCTTTCCATTCAGAACCACAGACTTTGCCACCCGAACAATATTTTTTATTGACGTGTTAAACAGTTAGGTAAATGGAGGGAAGTGTGTGTTGTGTTACATTCTCTTTGTTTGTATGTGATTTTATCATGTCATAAGTTGTTATTTTTACTTTATACAAATATTCATGTACATTTCAAACCTAATATTTAAGAAATAGAAATTTAAAAAAAAAATGAGGAGAGGTGAATAGTCCACAAATTAGGTGGTTGTTAGTTATGATCTATTATGAGTGTAGCATTAAGTAAAATGTGTTCGATTTTGATTTATCTGTGAATTAAGATACCTATAAAAAGAGAGAAATGGAAAAATGGAAAGCACATAGATAACATGTATTTTTTTTTTTTTTGACTTTTGGTGGATTGATCTATATCTGGGAAACCTTTAATATCTTGAAATCCACCTCTTTTATGAAGATTGCACCTATTTTTAGAGAGGTTGGTTCGTACTTATTAGTGCATTGACTATGCATGAATCATAAGAAATATATTTTTATCGTCTTCTCTGACTCGGAATAATTCATGTGGGTAAACTTCATTTTCTCTTTTNGATTGACGTGTTAAACAGTTCGGTAAATGGAGGGAAGTGTGTCTTGTGTTACATTCTCTTTGTTTGAATGTGATTTCATCATGTCATAAGTTGTTATTTTTATTTTATACAAATATTCATGTACATTTCAAACCTAATATTTAAGAAATAGAAATTTTAAAAAAATGAGGAGAGGTGAATAGTCAACAAATTAGGTGGTTGTTAGTTATGATCTATTATGAGTGTAGCATTATGTAAAATGTGTTCGATTTTGATTTATCTGTGAATTAAGATGCCTATAAAAAGTGAGAAATGGAAAGCACATGGATAACATGTATTTTTTTTTTTTACTTTTGGTGGAACCTTTAATATCTCGAAATCCACTTCTTTTATGAAGGTTACACCTATTTTTAGAGAGGCTGGTTTATACTTGTTAGTGCATTGACTATGCATCAACCATAAGAAATATATTTTTATCGTCTTCTCTGACTCGGAATAATTCATGTGGGTAAACGTCATTTTCTCTTTTTTGGTTGTGAGTATTAATATTATATATATAATGTGGCCTCATTAACTAAACATAAAATGTTGTAACTAGGCATTGATGTGTGCTAGAAAATCCGCGGCGGTAGAGTAACGGACTATAGTCTTAGATTTGTATGAAAGTTCAGTACACACATAGATGAAAGAGAAAAAAACGGTGATGACTCAAGAAGTTTTTACATGAAAAACCCGCAAGGAAAAAATCACGGTGTCTGGCCCAGTTGTGGAAATCCACTATTGATTGATGATTAAAGAAATCTCTTGTTCCACGGACGGGAAAATGTAACTATATTTTTAGATTACAATGTCGACTGACAGCGTCTGGTTGGTGATGATTGATGGTGGTTAGTGGTAGTCGATGACGGTTGGCAGAGGTCAACAACGGTCGGCGGTGGTCGGCGTTGGTCGTCGAAGGTCGCGGTGGTCGATGACGGTCGGCTGTGGTTGACGACGGAGGTCGGCAATGGTCGACGATGATCAGCGGTGATGCTGAGCTGCAACTTCTCCTCAAGGCTTTAGACTCTCTCTTTAGACTTCAGCTTCCTCTCATGTGAGGGGTGAGGGTCTATTTATAGTATTCTGGGTGCAATTAATGCAAAAATATCAATCATTTTGATTGGACGGTCCAGAGAGTTTCCTTCGATCATGAGGCGTTTAATGGACTTTTGAGTGCCTTAACGGTGTCTAAATTGAGTGATCTTGGGCTCGTTGGATTTGTCTTGTCGAGACGCTCGATTTGAGTATAGACTTGCTAGTGTCGACATCAATCTGATCTTCCAAATGTGTCCAGAAGTCTTTCAAGAATGCTTTAATGACTTAATCTGAGCTTGATTTGACTCGAATTAGACTCGTTTTTATATCTTTAGGTCTTTCTCATCGAGCCGATCAGTTTAACTATAAGTTTGTTGAAATCAGAGCTCTGGAAGAATTTTTATAAAGATTTGAACTTTTTTTGCTCTAAATATCATCTCGAGATTCTTGTCATGTCTCGAGATTCGTGTCGGATGATGAACATTTGTTGGTGGCGTATCAGGTATTATCTACAATAACATACCCATCAACCTATATAACACAAAGACAAGTTGGCGAATCATTCTAGTTATCTGGAGGAGCTTGCCCTCAAGTTTATTATCTTTGGTTGGTCAAGTCGATTCTCTAAGTGAAGTGGGCAAACTATCTTGGTGGAGTATGACCAACCACCTTGTTAAGTTGCCTGGATGAGCAGTTTGATGGAGTTGTCTTAATGGACCAGAAACTCAGCAAACTTGACCATCGAAACTCTTCAATTGGAATCCGGCAACATGATTCTCACCAAACTTGATCCTCATAACCTGGTCAACTCGACATATCAGCTTAGGGGTATATATTTATCTCCTCCATTTTTTTTTAATATCTTTTGGAGGAAACTGTAAGAGAAATAAGAGAATAAAAGAATAATCATTTATTTATTAAAAATGAAGCTTCTAGTTTGCTCTTTTTTGTGAAATGAGTGTGACTATCAGTTGCTAACTTACCTATGCATTTCAAAAGCATGAGACGAGCTAGACCAAATTATATTAGCAATATTTATCTTCATCAAAGAGAGATTTGAGTTATATATATAGAAGCAAAAATTATTGAATTAAGCCTACAGTAGTATAAATTTGTTTGAGCCAGCATAATAGTAGGCCATTTGATAATAAAAAATCAGATCAAAGAAGGCTCATAGGATGAATCATCAACCTTGTAAATTAATAAGTAACCCTTTAGACAAATTAGCTGCCAACCTAAATTTTTGTTGAGAAATTCAGAGCGAAGAAAAATAAGGATCGACACAAACCAGAAGAACATAGAGATTTAACGAGGTTTGACAAAGATGGCGAATTCACTATTTCAGAGGAGTTAAATTCATACCCATAGGATTACACATCATATATATAGATAAAACTCACAGATAAAATTACTAATATGCCCTCCCCAACCCACTAAATTTCAAGAGAGACCTCTCAATTTCAAGAGACACTCTTTTTCATTCCAGAAGACACACATCTTCAAATCCAAGAGACACTCCTCTTCATTTCTTAAGACATAACTTTTCAATTCCAAGAGACTCCAAATTCTGGTATATGAGTCATACCTAACAATTTTATCCTCATAACTCAACATTGGTGAGTTATCTATCTGAGATGTCTCAAAGAAATCTTTTTCTTGCGAGTTGAATATTAGATGTCATTTCATTTTGATATTTGTGTAAATGAATTGATAATCATAATTTGGATTCAAGACTTATATTACACTTGCCCCAAAATTTAAGTCTTAGTTAAGTCATTGCTCGGCGGTGGTCGATGGAATTCAGCGATGCTCGATAGCGGTCAACGGTGGTCGACGGTGGCTGGAATTATGTTGGACTTCAACTCCTCAAAAGTTCGAGCTCTCCTCCCTCTTAATTAGAGGAGTGTGACTCTATTTATAATTTTATGGGTGCAACTAATATGGGAATCTGAATCACTTTGATCGGATAGTGCATAGCGCTTCATTCGATCAAATGACGTTTGATGAAAGTTAAAGTGCCTTAATGATGTCAGAATTGAGTGATATTGGACTCGTTGGATTCTTCTTGTTGAGAAGTTTGATTTGGTTATGAAATCGCCCAATTCGATATTTGTTTAACCTTCTAAATGCATTTGGAAGACTTCCAAACATGGTTTGAATGCTTCATCAAGGCTCGATTTGGTTCAGATTAGATCGATGCTGGTACCAATGAGTCCATCTTGTCAAACCGGTCGGTTTGACTGTGAATTTGTTGAAGTCAACCTTTTGAAGATTCTTTATCAAAGTTTAACTATTTCTTACTAAAAAATCCAACGCAAGATTTGTGTCATGTTTTGAGATTCGTGTTGGACGATGAGAATTTGTTGATGATGCATCAATTCTCATCTAAAAAAATGTATATTATACATTTTAGACCGTCAAGTTCTAACATGTGTATATTGTAATTAAATTAGATGCATAAAAACATCTATTAAATTTTTTTATCAACTTTTAATTTATATAAAATTTAAAAAATCAACTTAGGGTAAACCATCTAGTTGAAAAAATCTTATTACCATTCATATTGCCACCACAAATCTAACTTAAGACTATAATGTCCTTTTTTGCCATTTAAATAATTATTATTATAACTAACTAATTCTTCTAAGTTATAAATAAAAATTTATTGAAAATACCAAATTTTCTTAATAATAAATTCATTGAAATTTTTTGTAATTTGAAGCATTCTTCAAAATACATCAAATACAAATAAATAATTCTAAAGTGTATTTAATATTAATATATAACTAAAATAAATTTTAAAAAATGTTTTAAATATTTAACAAAATTTAAGTAACTATGTTTGCCTTTTAAAAAATCTAGTTATTTAAAAAACATAAAAAAAATCTTACTTTAAAATAAGATAAGAGGGCAATGATGGAAGACGGCATTGCCATATGTGAGAAAGATGATATGATCTTTGACACTTTTCAACTCACTCGTGCTTTCTTTCTTTGGAGGCGCCGAGTGGGCATCTTTGAGCAAATATAGGCAAAAAGTACGCTCGCTTGTGAGAAATTATGAAAGAGCAAGGGGAAATTTGGTACAAATGGCTATGCTAGAAATAAGGAGAGATAAGGGGAAGTGGTTGGGTTAATAAATATTTATAAGAATAAGCCAAATTTATTGGCAACAATATCTAATGGTATTAGCGATAAAATAAATCAGTAGTAATATTGATGGTATCTTTTTCTAAGAGGGAACATATTTGTTGTGAATAATCGTTACAAGGCATACTTCTTTCCACAAAATCTGTTTAATAATATCCACACGCCCAAAATTACCGCAAATTCTAAAAATTTCTATTTACTTTAAGATATGTTTCAATATAAAAAGTGAATGCTTATCATCACCATTTTTTTTACACTTTAAGTTTAATCAGTAAATAATTTATGTAGTTATTTTTGTCAAACAAGACATTATAAATTTATTTTGCCTAAAATGTTGGATTTATTCATTGAGGTTTAGAAGGTGATGTATTTTATTCACTGATTGGAGATATTGTTAATGGTGGTAGTTATTGAGTCATTATCACTCTCATCTAACTAGTTAGTAAACTTCTACCTTGATCAAGTCGATTAATCAATTAAGTGGGCTGGAGGTAAGATCTTCTTGTATTGTCTTAATACTAAGGGAACCTAAAACAAGGACCATCCATTTTTCTTAAGAATAGAAAATATTTTTTTACTCAAATGCCTACAAGCACTAGATACGCATTTGTTCCTTAAAATCTAAAAATATATTAGATTGTTTCTATTTGTCTTATTTCAAACTTCTTCTAAAGTTTTGATCACCTAAAGCTCAAATCAATTATTATGATTTTTCACAATCTTCTCGTCACCATCATGTTTGGGTTGTATGGAGCTCCTTCTTTCTTGTAAAGAGATTATTCTTCACTCTTTTGATAGGTGTCGGCTAATTACGATCAAGTCACAAAAAAAATCATATTATATATATTACATCATTTAATTAGTGATTTTGTGCATATATCTTATGCGCAAAAATTAACTTATTAGTTATTTCATGTGTTGTATTGCCAATTATCATCTAATGATTTACATTTCATAAGGCCTTCAAGATCTTAAATATTGAATATTTTAATTTGGACTACCTTACATTACTCTATAGGATGAAATTGTATGACCTTTTGATGTGTTTTTTTTATCATTTATAAAACCGAGTTTTGAGTCTCAATTCACACTGCTATATCAATCAATTAAGATCCAATTAGGTTGGGCTATAACCCTATTAGTCTCACAAATAATTTTAAATAAGGTAATAATTCTTTTGGGTCTATATAAATCTTTTGGCAACACATTGTACAGTAAGTGCTTCCTATATCTTTTAGTTGTACAACGTTGTCCTCATAAAAATTAATTAATTGGAGTCTCAAACTTATTTTCTTTCTTTAAAAATCAATGCAATATAAAAATAATCAAATAAAAATTACATTAAACTGATCTAAAATAATTTTTAAAAATATGAAATTCATCTTGAACAAAATTTATGCCAAGATTATCTGACCTAATTTTTTCCAGCGTTATGCTAGCTAAACATTTGGTATAAGAAAAAAAAGCAGTTGTCTCAAATTCTTAATGTTATAGAAATTTTAAGCCTTAACTCAATATAGTTTTTCAGCACACATAGAAAAGTAAAAGAAAACTAAATTTTCACTTGAAATAACTTTAAAAAGGGAGAAAAGGCTACAGGGTGTAGTCAAAGTAAGTCACTCGAAAATTAAAAGTACAAATGTACACTCTTTTCCTGGAATAGGAAATATGGGATTAATGCATAGTAGTATTTTGGTAACAATAATTATAGTTGGTGGCTACAATATCGATAGTTATAAAAATAATAGCTAGGTGGTATAAACTATAGTTAATAGCTAGGCTATATAAACTATAGTGGGTGTTTAGAATTATTGTAGCTTGACACAAAAATTATTGGGGGTGCTCGACAATAACTGATAAATGTTGATATGCACTTCTCTTTTTGAACTTTCCAAGGGATTAAACTGTTGCCGTGAAATGTAAAATAACCAGAAATAGAACTTATTGTAATTGGATCACCCACCCAATCAGAATCAGAGTAACATCGATTGAGGGAAGGTTTGTCACTCGAAGGGCATAGGATATGGTTCCTTTAAGGCATCTAAGTATGCGTTTGAATTGCTGAAAATTCCCATTTGTAGGTGCATGCATGTGTTAACACACAAAATCAACGGCTTAAGCAATGTCCGGTCGAGTCATTTTATGGTGCTCAAGAATTCCAGCAAGCCATTTATACGTAGTAATATCCGAAAAAGTTTGTTGATGAATTCATTTGTAGTAACTTTGCATGAGCATGGAATGAGGATCTCCTTACAAGTCTGCATACCCGCATGTTTTGACAGCTCTTGAGTGTATAATGTCTGATTTAAATGATATCAAAATTAATGAAATTGAATACCCAAAAATGTAGTGATGTGACCTAGTTCATTGATTTGAAATCGGTTGTGAAGAGTTGTGAAAATGTCTTGAATGAATTGAGGATTGTTTCCTGTAATTAGAACATCGCACTTTTCTTTTTTGATATATAAGAAGTGAGGGGTCGGCTTGACTAAAGGAGAATCCCTGTTGAACGAGATAGTTGGAGAGGATTGAATACCATTGACGTGGAGCCTGCTTTAATCCAAATATGGATTTTCTTAAAAGACAAACATATAGAGTATTTTGGTGATCTTGAAAACCCCGTGGCTGAGACATGAATAGATCCACTTGCATCCTATGATGGACAGTTTAGTGGTGGGGGAACTAGTTCCCATGTCCCCTGTTACTCTAGAGCTAGAAATTCTTGAGACATGCCTTCACGCCAACGTGCAAGCTTGACTGCATGAGTAAATCGAGTTGGTTCTTGTGGATCCGTTAGTTGTATATGAAGATCCAGAATTTTGTTTGCCTTCCAACTACCTGTTTTCAGCCGGGTTTGCATTGGATGAGTGGGATTGTGCAGTCTTGGTATTGCTGGAATTATTTCAGATGCAGCAGTTTCAGTTAGCAGAAGAGGAGGTGTAGTGGCTGTTTTGGTTGGCAGAAGAGAAGGTGTTGTGGCTGTTACGGTTGGCAGTGGAGGAGTAGGTGGGGATAAGGTAATGGGGGCAGAAGACATACCATTAGACTTGACAAAATTAATTTAGTTTTGAGTAAGATTTAAAGCTAAATCAAATTTACTATAATTTTTTTATGATCATAGACTTTAAGACTTAGTTGATCTCTACTTGGTTTTCTTAGAATCGAGTGTTTGGCTCCATGCCTATTTACATGAAGTCATGCAAATTTTTTTTAAGGGGCTAATAATCCATTTGGGTTGTCTCTAGGTCGTGCACTAATCAACCAAGGCTCTAGAAATATTTAAAAGAACACCCTAAAAACATATCAGAGTTAACCCTCATCCCGAACTAATCTTCCTGCCCATCATTGCATCGTCAACTCCCAAGTGGACTGGTCAACCCACCAAGGACCTTAGGTTCATTTGAGACGGCTGCAGTAGTTTGCGAGGCTTGTACTACAGCTATTTTAACAAAGCATATTTTAAAAGTTAATTTCTTTTGAAAATTTTGGAGATTACTAGAGAATAATCAGAAATTACCAGCGAAAAATTCAACCGCTAATGGCATTAGTTTATTCTGGTAAATTATTTCCGACTTTGATATACTTTTGATGGAAATGATCAAATGTATTATTAATAGCTTACCTTGTGTTGGATTATTTTAAACACCAAATTATGTGCCGCATTATATCTTACGCCAGAATTGAACAACTACATATTAACAAGTAGTGTATGATTTCGTCTGATGCTTATTTACGTCTGAAAGTTCTGCCGCAATCAGCTGCAATAAATAATATATATATATATATATATATANTAGTGGGTAGTTGCGGGAGTCGTGGGTCATTTCAACTTCAATTGATCTTGTGGGTCATAGTGGTAAATTGTGATGATGCTAGTAGGCCGCAGATGTCGGATTTGGGAGCTACATGGGCTCAGGATACCCAAAAAGACTTAGTTGGTGAAGTTAGCTGTAATGGTGAGTTGTGATGATATATGTAAGTCGCATGAGCTGGAGTTAGGAATTGTATAAACTATGAGCCAGAGATTGTAGTTGGTTACGTAAATTGTAGTGGTGAATTGTGATGACATCCATAGATCGTAGTGGTTTAAGTCAGAGCTGCATGAGATGTGAGTCATGTTGGTCGTAGCTAGTCATGTAAGTCATAATTGGGAGTTATGATGACGTCCATAGGCCGCTTGTCCCAAAGTCGGAAGCTACATAAGATGTAATCACGTAGGCAGTATTTGGTCACGTGGGCTGTAATAGTGAGTTGTGATGACGTTCGTAAGTTGTTGTGGTCAAATTTGGGAGATGCACTGGTTGTAAGCCACGTAAGCTTTAATTGGTTACATAGGTCATGATGATTAACTGTGATGGCATTTGTAGAGGGTCATCATATGCATAGTGTGTTGCTTCATCATCTTCGGGTTGCATTCCTGCATAGTCTTCAGAGTGTGTTGCTATTCCATAATGTACACAAAGCTTGTGCAGCTCACATTATGACTCTATAAGGAGAAAGTGGTGGCTGGTTATGGTTTACGGTGGCCGACGAGTGGTGGTCGATGGTGGCCGATAGCTGCTGAAGCGAGAAGTGTTCCTCAAATCTTTGGTGCAAGAATGAAACTATGTTCAACTCCTTCTTTAGGCTCAACTCTTGGTCTAGGTCCTCTCTCAAGGAGGGGTTAAGGCTTTGTTTTTAGAGAGACCCTCTGCAAATAAGGAAAACATTCAAACCAATTCATCAGACGACCCGAGTAGATTCCCTCAATTAGAAGCATTCAAGGAACATTTGAGTGTCTTAATGATGTCAAAATTGAGCGATCTTGGGCTCTTTGGATTCTTCTCACCGAGACGCTCAATTCAATTATAATCTTGTCAAATTTAGAATTTGTTTGACCTGCCAATTATGTGTTGAAAGAATTCAAAAGTGGTATAACGACTTGATTTGGGCATGATTTTACTTGGCTTCGATTAATTTTGATATAAGAGTCTGTCTCATCGAGTCAATCAGTTGAATGCAAGTCTACTGAAATTAAAGTTCTAAATGACTTTTAATCAAAGTTTCAATATTTCTAGTTCAAAAATTTGCCTCAAGAACTGTGTCGAAGGATGAAATTTTAGCATGCCCTATTGAAAGTGTTTATAAAACAATAATTTTATTTTAAAACAAAGAAATAAATTACACCAACCAAGAGAAGTATTACCAAATCATTGTTGATGCTTCTCGAACTTTCGACTAGTGCAGACTAAAGATGAAATATAAGATGACAATGTAATTTTTTTAGCTAAATCGCCCTGAGCCGAAAAGGCTCATGAAGCTTTAAGAAAATTAAATATTATAATTTTTATTACAGATTCGAAAAAGAGAGCAATTCTATGAATAAGATTAGAGGATCTTAGTTCACAAGTATCATTCAAAATGACATACCACATATTTCTGATATATGCACATATCTAGCACGTATACTTTCATATTCACAAACTCCAATACATAACATTACATCAAAAATATCAGTATATTTAACTTCTTAAAACTGAAATATATATTTCCATGTACAAGTTTTAATATCAAATCATTATGAATGTAAACATCAAATGTAAGGTGGTATACATATAAATGCATAAGAATTATGTGGTATGTATGTAAATTTTCTTATTATAATGTGTGATCTAATAATAAACCTAACAATTGGTGTAACACATCACAATCTAGAAGATTGGGATACACGCTCTTCATTTTTTTCTGTGGATTCGTGGCGAATTATAATTTTTCTGTCATGTATTGGATAGCATGACCTTCATTCTCCCCACTTTCCAAAAAAGATATTTAACTTTTAATAATACTTAGGGTGCATTGGGCGGTGTTTCGGTGGTTGTGTGTATCGTGTTTGACTCGTTTATATTTCGAACTCAAAAAGTGTGTTCGTGTTCGACTCGTTTATATTTCGAACTCAAAAAGTGTGTTCGTGTTCGACTCGTTTATATTTCGAGTTGTTCACGAACAAAGAGTTATTTTAACAACCCTAATCATGTAGCTATAAAACAATAATGGTTTGAGCAAAATTTAAAAATTATTATTTATATTAAAACATAATTTGAATCTAATTTAATAATTTTTATTCTATTTTCTTATTCAATATTTTAATTGATTTTAAATCTTTGTAGCCTTGTAGTCAAATAAATTTATTTAAAATAATACTTAATATATATATATATATATATATATAT
>JXCR01148002.1:129935-140702 GCA_002079205.1 Phalaenopsis hybrid cultivar
TGTTAGGTTGCCTGGATGAGCAGTTTGATCGAGCTGTCTTAATGGACCAGAAACTCAGAAAAGTTGACCATCGAAACTCTTCAATTGGAATCCGGCAACATGATTCTCACCAAACTTTATCCTCAAAACCTGGTCAGCTCGACATATCAGCTTAGGGGTATATATTTATCTCCTCCATTTTTTTTATATCTTTTTAAGGAAACTGTAAGAGAAATAAGAGAATAAAATAATAATCATTTATTTCTTAAAAATGAAGCTTCTAGTTTGCTCTTTTTTGTGAGATGAGTGCGACTATCAGTTGCTAACTTATACAATTAAAAAGCATGAGACGAGCTAGACCAAATTATATTAGCAATATATATCTTCATCAACGAGAGATTTGAGTTATATATATAGAAGCAAAAAATTATTGAATTAAGCCTAAAGTAGTATAAATTTGTTTGAGCCAGCATGATAGTAGGCCAATTGATAATAAAAAATCAGATCAAAGAAGGCTCATAGGATGAATCATCAACCTTGCAAATTAATAAGTATCCCTTCAGACAAATTAGCTGCTTGAAGAGGATCCTGCCTAAATTTTTTTGAGAAATTTAGGGCAAAGAAAAATAAGAATCGACACAAATCAGAAGAACACAAAAAATTTAACAAGGTTCAGCAAAGAAGCCTACGTCATCGGGAGCAAAACGGCGAATTCACTATTTCAGAGGAGTCTAGCTCATACCCATAGGGTTGCACATCATATATATAGATAAAACCCAATGATAAAATTATTACCATGCCCTCGCTCCCCCCAACCCACTAAATTTCAAGTGAGACCTCTTCAATTCCAAGAGACACTCCTCTTCATTCAAAGAGACACCTCTTCAATTCCAAGAGACTCCAAATTCTGATATATGAATTATACCTAACAATTTTAACCTCATAACTTAACTTACTATTGGTGAGTTACCTATCTGAGATGTCTCAAAGAAGCCTTTTTTCTATGAGTTGAATATTAGATTTCATTTCATTTTGATATTTGAGTAAATTAATTAATAATCATAATTTGGATTCAAGACTTATATTACACTTGCCCCAATGTTTAAGTCTTAGTTAAGTCATCGGTCTTCGTGGTCAATGGAAGTCGGCGATGGTCGATGGCGGTCAACAGTGGTCGACGGTGGCTGGAATGATGTTGAACTTTAACTCCTCAAAACTTCGAGCTCTCCTCCATCTTAATAAGATGAGTGTGGCTTTATTTACAGTGTTTTGGGTGCATCTAATATAGAAATATGAATCACTTTGATCGGATGGTACATAACGCTTCTTTCGATTAAATGACGTTTGATGAACATTTGAGTGCCTTAATGATGTCAAAATTGAGTGATCTTGGGCTCGTTGGATCCTTCTTATTCAGAAGCTTGTTTTGGCTATGAACTCGCCTAATTCGACATCTGTTTAATCTTCCAAATGTGTTTAATAGACTTTCAAACATGGTTTGATTGCTTCATCAAGGCTCGATTTGGTTCAAATTGGATCGATGCTGGTACCATTGAGTCCATCTTGTCAAACCCATCGATTTGACTGTGAATTTGTTGAAATCAACCCTCTGGGTGATTCTTTATCAATGTTTGAATATTTTTTACTTAAAAAATTAACGCAAGATATATGTCATGTTTTGAGATTCATGTTAGATTATGAGAATTTGTTGATGACGCATCAATTCTTATCTAAAAAAATGTATATTATACATTTTAGACTGTCAAGTTCTAAAATGTGTACATTGTACTTAAATTACATGCATAAAAACATCTATTAAATTTTTTTATCAAATTAAAAAATCAACTTAGGGTAAACCATCTAGTTGAAAAAATCTTATTACCATTCATATTGCCACCACAAATCAAACTTAAGACTATAATGTCATTTTTCGTCATTTAAATAATTATTATTATAACTAACTAGTTCTTCTAAGTTATAAATAAAAATTTATTGAAAATACCAAAATTTTTTAATAATAAATTCATTGAAATTTTTGGTAATATGAAGCATTCCTCAAAATACATCAAATACAAATAAATAGTTCTAAAGTGTATTTAATATTAATATATAACTAAAATAAATTTTAAAAAAATGTTTTAAATATTTAGCAAAATTTAAGTAAATATGTATGCCTTTAAAAAATCTAATTATTTAAAAAACATAAGAAAAATCATACTTTAAAATAAGATAAGAAGGCAATGATGGAAGAAGGCATGGAGATATGTGAGAAAGATGATCTTTGACACTTTTCAACTCACTCAAGCTTTCTTTCTTTGGAGACGCCGAGTGGACATCTTTGAGCCAAATATAGGCAAAAAGGAGGGCCGATAGTGAGAAATTATGAAAGAGCAAGGGGAAATTTGGTACAAATGGCTAACGTAGAAATAAGGAGAGATAAGGGGAAATGGTTGGGTTAATGAATATTTATAAAAAGAAGCAAAATTTATTGGCAAAAATATCGAATGGTATTAGCGATAAAATAAATCAATAGTAATATTGATGGTATCTTTTTCTAATAGCGAACATATTTGTTGTGAATAATTGTTCTAAGACATACTTCTTTTCACATATCTATTTACCGCAAACTCTAAAACTATCTATTTATTTTAGGAGATGTTTCAATATAAAAAGTGAATGCTTATCATCACCATTTTTTTAACACTTTAAGTTTAATCATTAAATAATATGTAATTATTTTTGTCAAACTAGACATTATAAATTTATTTTGCCTATAATGTTGGATTTATTCATTGAGGTTTAAAAGGTGATGTATTTTATTCACTGATTGGAGATATTGTTAATGGTGGTAGTTATGGAGTCATTATCACTCGCATTTAACTAGTCAGTAAACTTCTCCCTTGATCAAGTCGATTAATCAATTAAGTGGGCTAGAGATAAGATCTTCTTGTATTGTCTTAATACTACGGGAACCTAAAACAATGACCATCCATTTTTCTATAAGAATAGAAAATATTTTTTACTCAAATGCCTACAAGCACTAGATACTCATTTGTTCCTTAAAATCTTAAAATATATTAGATTGCTTCTATTTGTCTTATTTCAAACTTTTAATTTACAAAAAAATCTAAAGTTTTGATCACCTAAAGCTCGAATCAGTTATTATGATTTTTCACGATCTTCCCGTCACTATCATGCTTTGGTTGTATGGAGCTCCGTCTTTCTAGTAAAGAGATTATTCTTCACTCTTTTGATAGGTGTCGACTAATTACGATCAAGCCACAAAAAAGATCATATTATATATATTACATCATTTAATTAGTGATTTTGTGCATATATCTTATGCGCATAAACTAACTTTTTAGTTATTTCATGTATTGTATTGCCAATTATCATCTAATGATTTACATTTCATAAGGCCTTCAAAATCGTAAATATTGAATATTTTAATTTGGACTACCATACATTACTCTATAGGACGAAATTGTATGACCTTCCGATGGGCTTTTTTATCATTTATAAATCCGAGTTTTGAGTCTCAATTCACCTTGTTATATCAATCAATTAAGATCTAATTAGGTTGGGCTATAACCCTATCAGTCTCGCAAATAAATTTAAATAAGGTAATAATTCTTTTGGGTCTATATAAATCTCTTGGCAACACTTTGTACAGTAAGTGCTTCCTATATCTTTTAGTTGTACAATAAACCCATTAATATAACATGTATCCCTAAGTTAGTCAGTAATAACCTAAGTTTCACAAACATCTTTAAGTTTGATCATAATCCCACAAATTTCATTTTCTTTAGATCTAAAATAATAGTCCTCAACATTTTTTAATATTAAAATTTATATACCTAAGTGAATCTTACACTTGCCATGGTATAAACTTTTGTATACTTAAGGAAATGTCATAAGCTTGGCAACTTGACTTAAATGAGGCTCCTACTTGAGGCAACTTGTGGATTTAATAACTAGCTTTTCTACCAAAAGTTGTAAAATCCATATTAAGGGATGGACCCTAAAGAATCAAGTATCATGATGATGCTACCCCATAGCATACAAGTCTTGGTTTATATCAATCACCTTGAGTGAGCTAATTTGAAAATAGGTAATTAAATTAATAGTGATGTTGCCACCTATAAAGAAATAATTACACAGTAACACAAATGATTGCACTCAAGAATGTGTGGTTCCTCTAATCCAATTTCGTGTTAATTGATTGGGTTCAATGTGTTGAATATTTGATGGTTCGAACTTTGAACCTTTGAACTACATTCAACTATATTAATCCCAATTAGTCATTTTTTCATATAAGATTAACTTTAAACATCACTTTGACTGGATGTGTCATTCTTCATACTTCCACTCAAATTTATTTAGGACATTGAATAGGTTGTAACTAATGATATATAGCTATTTAGACTCCCAAGATAATATAGTCTTTGGGACCTTCATCAAAAATAGATTTTCTATAAGAAATACTCCATATGGCATAATCAAAACATTTTAATAAAGTTGAGGTCTTTATCTTCTCATCTATAAACCCATGTTCCATCTTCCATTCAAAAGTTCAATGAAATCATTGGCATCATTAATCAAAAGCATTCTCATATATTTGGTCTAAGATTAAATAAATAATTTGGGCTTGTGTCCATAAAAACTTCAATCCCTTAAATTAAAATAGACATATGTTGGCCTTCTTAGCTTTTTTTTTTTTTTTTTTAGTATTCTAANTTCATAATCAATTTGGATTTATGCCGGGCAGGTTTACTATGGAAGCTATATATTTATTGAGAGGTTTGATATAGAAGTTCAGAGATAATAAAGAGAATCTACATTTGATTTTTATTGATATAGAAAAAGCTTACGATAAGGTTCTAAGAGATATCATTTGGAGATCTCTTGAGAAGAAAGGTGTTGATAACATATATTCAAGTCATTAAAGATATGTATACTAGAGCTNGGTTCTCGAGAAGAAATGTGTTGATATGATTTGTATTCAAGTCATTAAAGATATGTATACTAGAGCTGTTACTTGTGTTCAAACTGAAGGAGGATTACCAAATTTTTTCCTATTTCTGTTGGATTACATCAGGGATCAACTTTAAGCCCATATATTTTTGCTTTAGTTGTGGATGGNGTTGACAAAACATTTTCCTATTTTTGTTGGATTACATCAGGGATCGGCTTCAAGCCCATATCTTTTTGCTTTAGTTATGGATGGTCTTACTGGACNTGTTTGCTTTAGTTATGGATGGTCTTACTGGACATCTATAGGAGGATGTACCTTGGTGTATGCTTTTTGCTGATGATATCCTTCTCGTGGATAAAACAAGAGAAATAGCCCAGAAAAAACTTGAATTGTGGAGGTCAACATTGGAGTCTAAAGGCCTTCATTTAAGCAGAACTAAAACTGAATACATGGAATGTAATTTTANGGAGTCTATAGGCCTTCATTTAAGTAGAACTAAAACTGAATACATGGAATGTAATTTTAGTAGTAATAACTCTAGTGATAGAAGTGTGACTTTGGGTGATCAAATTATTAAAAGGTGTGAACAATTTAGATATGTTGGGTCCGTTGTTCAAAGCGATGGGGATGTTAATAGTAGAATTCATGTTGGTTGGTTGAAGTGGAGGATTGCTTCGGGCCTTTTGTGTGATAGAAAAGTACCGCTTAGACTGAAAGGAAAATTTTATAAAACGGTGGTGAGACCTGCAATGCTCTACGGTGCTGAATGTTGGCCTTTAAAAGAAAAGCATAATAATAAGTTAAGTGTTGCCAACATGAGAATGATTAGGTGGATGGGTGGCTTTACACTTCGAGACAACATGCGAAATGAATTTATCCGTGATAGGGTTGGTGCTCCTGTGACGGACAAAATTAGAGAAAGTTGTCTTAGCATTAAACGTTGACCATTTGATGATTCGATTAGAAGAGTAGATGTTTTATAGTCGACTTGTGTTAAGAAGGGTAGAGGTAGGCCTAGAAGACTTAGGCTTATTGTATTAAAAATGATCTTAATTTACTAGAACTAAATGAAAATATGACACTAAATAGGACGCAATGGAGAAAAAGGATTCATGTAGCCGACCCCATGTAGTGGGATTAAGGCTTTGTTGTTGTTGTTGTTGTATAATTCAAATTGACAAATCAAATATATACCAGCTTGTCATTTGGAAAATGTACTAAAAGTTTAGTCTTTTGTAAATGGAATTTTGTCCATAAAATGATTAATGGAATTTAAAATGCCATTAATGATTNTTAGTAGTAGCTCTAGTGACAAAAGTGTGACTTTGGGTGATCAAATTATTAAAAAATGTGAACGATTTAGATATCTTGGGTCCGCTGTTCAAAGCGATGGTGATATAGATGGGGATGTTAATAGTAGANCGACAGAAGTGTGACTTTGGGTGATCAATTTATTATAAGGTGTGAACGATTTAGATATCTTGGGTCCGTTGTCCAAAGCGATGGTGATATAGATGNGAATACTTGGAATTTAATTTTAGTAGTAGTAGCTCTAGTGACAGAAGTATGACTTTGGGTGATCAAATTATTAAAAGGCGTGAACGGTTTAGATATCTTGGGTCTGTTGTTCAAAGCGATGGTGATATAGATGGGGATGTTAATAGTAGAATTCAAGTTGGTTGGTTGAAGTGGAGGAATGCTTCAGACCTTTTGTGTGATAGAAAAGTACCTCTCAGACTGAAAGGAAAATTTTATAAGATGGTGATGAGACTTACAATGCTCTATGGCGATGAATGTTGGCCTTTAAAAGACGAGCATAATAATAAGTTAAGTGTTTTTGAGATGAGAGTGATTAGGTGGATGATTGGCCTTACACTTAGAGACAAATTGTGAAATGAATATATCCGTGATAGGGTTGGTGTAGATTCTGTGACAGACAATATTAGAGAAAGTTGTCTTAGATGGTTTGGTTACATTAAACGTCAACCATCTAATAATCCGATTAGGAGAGTAGATGTTTTAGATTCGACTTGTGTTAAGAAAGACAAAGGTAGACCTAGAAAGACTTNTTTGGCCTTTAAAAGAGAAGCATAATAATAAGTTAAGTATTGCCGAGATGAGAATCATTACGTGGATGAGTGGCTTTACACTTAGAGTCAAAATGCGAAATGAATGTATCCGTGATAGAGTTGGTGTAGCTCCTGTGACGGACAAAATTAGAGAAAGTCATCTTAGATGGTTTGGTCACATTAAACGTCGACCATCTGATGATCCGATTAGGAGAGTAGATGTTTTAGATTCGACTTGTGTTAAGAAAGACAGAGGTAGACCTAGGAAGACTTGGGCTTATTGTATAAAAAATGATCTTAATTTACTAGAACTAAATGAAAATATGACACTAAGTAGGACATAATGGAGAAAAAGGATTCATGCAGCCAACCTCACATAGTGGGATTAAGGCTTTGTTGTTGTTGTTGTTGTTATATAAAATTTTTGGATGATCTAAATATAATAATTAAAGGTTAATATATTTAATATACAAATACATAAAAACTCGTCGCATGTCGGTAAATGTCACTTGTTTCTTAATATATGTTGTCAATAAAGTACCTACAAGGTGCACAACAAATCAAATTGGTGGGCCCTTAGAGCGCTCATCGTGACGTTAATTTCGCGTGATAAATAATGCATGTGGCAGAGATTCCACGAATATTCAAAGAATGTGCGGTATAATGGTGGACAATTGGTGCACTCGTATGAAATTTGAATCAGAGGCTCTTATTAAATTTAATCCCAATAAATATTAAAGTTATTATAATTATTTTAAAAAATATTTGTTGTATATAAATAATTAATTAAATCTTATATTACAACAATTTCAAAATAGATTTAACGAACAAGAACTTAATCAAGGGGATTTACATAAACACCACCTAGTTCTTATTAATTTCCATACCTAACACCCAAAATTTTAATATTATATACATACCAACCAATTTTTTCCCATTAATCATCTCTACCTCACCCGATTAAAGTTCACGTGGTGAAGGTGGGTGGGACACCAATGCGAAGCTCGTGAAGATGGGAGCTTCAAAGGTTTTTGGATGTCTTGATCTAGTCCTTGACTTCCCTGTGAAGCTTCCGAAAGCGGGTGGGAGGATTTAGGTATGATTTCAGGGAGGAGTGGGGCAGGAGGAAAAAAATTTGAAGATTTGAAGAACTTTGTACATTGCGATCCCAAAAGATGGGACTTTTGGAGATCATTGTAGGCCGATATCCCATCGTCATGATCTCATTGCCCGCCTTCGTGAGCTTCACCTCCTACTCTGCGAACCCATCGGTGAACTTTAATGGGGAGCGGTAGAGATGTTTAACGAAAAAGAGTTGGGTGGTATGTCCTTGAGTGTTAATGTGTGCTAGAAAATTAATGGCAGTAGAGTGATAGATTAACGTCTTAGCATTAAAGGATAATTCAACTCACAAAAAAATTTTTTATATCAATGTTGATGTAGGTTATAAGACTTTACCACGCTTTGACTAGCCGGAAGCAATATTTCATGGCGGTGGCCATCGACATGACTTTCGCTAGGGAGCTATGGAATATGTTGAGAAAGTAGAGACGACCTAACTGTTATGAAAGAAGACTAACGATGGAAGTCGAGTGCTAGAAAAGTCTAATGCTAGCGCTGTCAGTGGTCACGGTGGCCCGATTGCAGTGACGGTAATGGTTGGGCATCAAAGTTTTTGCGGTCGCGATTCGGTGGAGGTGAAGATGGTTCGGCGATGGTGGTTCGGCGATGGCCGAGTGGCAACAAAGGTTAAACGGTGGTGGTATGGTGGTGGCATCTGCTTAACGGCGGTGGCCAGACATCAATGGTGCGGCTGTAGCAGTGCTCAAACTTCGATTGCCCAGTTGCGGTGGTCGTGTGATTGTGGTGGTCAAACTACGGTGACCATGCAACGGTGTTCTCGCAGTGGCAACAAATTGATGGCGATGAATGGGAAGAAGTGGTCCAATGGTGGCGGTGGCTCGATAAAGGTGGCTAAGTAGCAGTGGTCCAACAACTGTGGCGGTCCGATGGTGGTGGCGGCCAGATGACGGTGGTATATCAAAGGTGGTTTGATGGTGGCAATGGTTGGAAAACAGTGGTCCAGTGGTGGTGGTGGCGGGGCAATGGATGTATGGTTGTCGTGGCAGCTTATGGATGTCGTCGGGCAACAATTGTTAGGGGACGGCGGCGGCTCGAAGGCTGTGGCCATCTAGTAGTGATCCAGCAGCGACGTCGGTCTGATGACAATGGTCTGGTAGCATCAACGATAGTCTGGTGGGGGCAGCGGCACCCAAATGACGATGGTCAATTAATAGTGGTCTAGCGGTGGTGGCGATCATATGGAGGTGGCCGAGCAACTATGGCCCGACGCTGGTGACTGCTCGATGGGTTTGGCCATGATGGTCGTTCGGTAGAAGCGGCAGTGGCCGAGCAGCAGTGACCCGGTGGAAGGGTTGTGGCCGGCTGGGGCGACAGTGGTCTAGAGGTGGCAGCAGCTAGTTGACAGCGCATGGAGCTCAAAAGTTCTCAGGAGCTCAGTTTTCTCCTCTCTACCGGAAAGATTCCAAATTTGATTTTTAAAATTTTTTATCGACATAGATATTGAGATTCATGTAGATTAATATGATTTCAGGTGTAGATATTGAAATTAATGAATTTGGTGGTATGTGCGCAAATTTTAAATAGAATCTCTTTTTTAATTGAAAAATAAATAATAAATAAATAATGCAGTTCTACTGGGCATACATTGTCATCAAAGTTTGAAAAATATAAGAGCCACTTTTGATGCAAGCAAATTATTCAAAGCTCTTGCAGTCACAAAATGTTTGTGCGATCTATATTCAGTTTTTTATTTCATTATTTAGAATAGTACTGAGTACTGAGTAGTGATCTCATAACAATTTTATTTTTGCGTCACTTTATTTCCTTTATTTTTGCTTCACTCAATCATCCTTTGGTAGCATCTACTTCCTTGAAAAATAGATCTGCTTATATATTACAAGGCTTTTGTGGAATTAACTCAAACTTACATAGTAACATTTAATATAAAACCAACCTTTTAACATTGAAGCTATTTTTATTATAATGGGAGAAAGCTCAATAGAAACTCCAACCCTCAATCAACCAAAGCAAAAAATCTCTCCATGGTTGAAAGATGTTCACTACAAATGTGGTATTAAGGAAATATATTAGTAAAAGAATTGAAACTAGGTGTTGTATATATATGATAAAATAATGCATCACGAGAGCCATTTCTTCAACTCTTGTTGCAGCAATACACTATATTAAAAGAACCACCTTTTGAATTTTCTTTTCATGTTTGATGACTATAGATTATGTTTAATTTTTTTTACAAGAATTTTAGTTAAATTGAGAAAATTATGAAACTTTAAAATAGAATTATGTTAAAATCCTGAATATTGAGACACCTTTTAGTGTAAGTTTAAGAACTTCACTACGAATTTTAAAGATCCTTTGGTCAAAATGAACTTGGTTAAAAGGCTTTCTTTTAAATAAGTGGTTATTGATTGGAATATTTGTATCAGAGGATTGAAAGCCAAGGACGTGCTACCTTTCAGAGACTTCAATATAAACAAACAAAGTGTCTTTTGTTGTGATCAATAGTAAACTTACAGACCTCTTCTTTGAATGCCAATTCTGACTATCTCTTCTCAAAAAATGCATTCCAAATGGGAATTTCTTCTTACATAGATGTAACATTGCAGAAGCCTTAGTGCATGTTAATTGTATCAATAGCAACAA
>JXCR01148002.1:140859-161215 GCA_002079205.1 Phalaenopsis hybrid cultivar
ATGGAGATAGAAAGGAAAGTTACCTTCTCAGCGTTATCTTTGTTTGTTGGAATATTAGGGAAATTATTCATCTTAAGACTACTAATGCGTTAATGCCGATTTCAATGATATTTCTCTTTTTCATTATTTAAAAATTTTAAATTTGTAAAAGTTATAATAACTCTCTATATTTGGAAAATTTTCACAATATAATTTTAATATGTTATTATCCTAACTATTCTACACTTTTTGACATAATCNCATGTTCTTATATTATGGTAATATTTTGTTTCTTCTCGATCAAATGCTTATTGAAATTATTATTGAATCTTTTATAAGAATATTGACTGTTTTGCAAATGAGGATGAAATATTTATTATTAAAAATATAATTTTTTTATAGTATGTTTGTATGTGTATGCTTGGTTATGTTGGAGTCACTCATTGATGATATTAGTAAGGTACTCGTTCACGTATATGAAAAATGATATTGATATTGAGATACCTTAAGAGGAATAATTTTTAGACAATGTTATTGTAACGGTTGTACCGTGATAAATTGATATTGATATGCTATTGACATAATAAGATTCATTGGATAACATCTAAAATATTTATCTTGATTTATTAAAAGCCTAATTGGTATGCATATTGCTTTCTTTAACCTTGTATTACTATAATTTAGGAGTATGTGTATTCAATGTCTTCTTTAGCTCATTGTTATTTAAACTAACTTTTCAGGTTAATTTAATTGATTAAAAGATAAACGATAGAAGACAAAATATTTATAAAAGACGCGGACATTCATTAATGTGATAAACTTAAATATATAGTTTTAATTTAATTTGATCAGTGATTCTTTTATTTGTTAATAGTTAGTTATAGAAAATGAATATAGGAAAAAATTTATTCTCACCGTCAGATCGTTTGTTCCCGTCTTGTTTAATTTCATACCACGGGTTCGGTCGTGATAATTGTGGGGTTTGTCTTATGAAATTTCATTATGATTTTGTAAGCATTTATCATATATTTTGAGCATTCTTTAAAACCTAACACAATGTTTTTATTAAATGTTTTAGGTACAACTTGAGTGATGAATATACATCCAATCATTTTTCTGAACTACTTGCTTCAGATGGAGCTTTCCATCAAATCTCTTGTTCCGACACTCCAAAACTTTTAGTTACTTCGTTTCCTTTGATATCCTTTGGGCACTCAATTTCGGAATCTTTTTCCTCCCAACCACTTTAACTTTAGAGCTTTGAGCTTACTCAGATGTAGATTAGGGAGGTGATTCTTTTGACCTTAAATCTATCACCGGTTTTTGCATATTTCTGGGTGATTCACTCATCTCTTAGAAGAGTAAGATGAAGAATCTTGTCTCTCGGTTTTCTTTAACCTTGAAGAATCTATTATTTTCTGCTTTCTAAATGAAAATAAGGATATGGCTTCTATTATTGTTGAGATTATATGGTTATGATGGTTTCTTGTTGATATGGGAGTCTCCTTTTCTGAGCCAACTCCCATGTATTATGATAATACCAATGTTATTCAGATCACTCGCAATCCAGTATCTTATGAGCAGACAAATCATGTCAAGATTAATTGTCATTTGACTTGTCATTACTTCCAGAGTGGTACCATAATTTTGCCCCATATTTCTTTTACCATGCAAATTGCAGATTTGTTCACCAAGGCACACACTACTTTACATTTTNGAATTTGTACACTTGCTTTCAATATTTAGATATTATGTATGTGGATATGTGAGCACTAAACAATCTCATATATGAGTTTCAAAGTTCAGATGTTAGATACTATTGTGTCTTCAGGTTTCAGGCACAAAGTCACCCTGCTAAAATTTTTTTTTTTTATTTGAAATCCCCTTCGTCAAAGTAATTAGCAGGTTGAATATACCTCAAGTAAATCTTCTAAACTTCTATACACGCATGAGTTAAAATCCACGGTGTTAAATATGTAACACATTGTAATTGACAGAACTTGTGACCAAGTTCTAAGCCTCCGCACCCAATATCAGATACGTAAGCATTCAGGAATTGCACATTGCACATCAAGCTTTCCAAATGCTATAATAATCAGCAGCATAAAATACTGATCGCATCAAACTTTTCCCATAATAAAGAATCATATGTGAATGAACATTGTTAAAATTTCAGTTTCCTCCAAGGCTTGTAATAAATTCCAAAAACAGAGTAAAGAANCTGATTTAACAAACGTATAGAAAAACTGGCTATGAATGAAATCATCATACATAACTCAGAAAATTTAATAAATCATCTAATACATCAATTCCTAAAATATTTGCAAAATAACTATATACAAAATTTCACATCCAAATCTAAAATAAACAAGAAAACATAAAATCTTTAAGAGACATCATCATTAAGTGGTTGTTTGCCAATGTGTTCTACGTTGCACTGCAGCTTCACAATTGTGGCCTCGAGTCTCTCAAATCTCTCATCCTTACACACAAATTAGCATCGTTTTTCGCCCATAACTAAGCTAATTTGGCGACATCCACCGGTTAAAGATGATGACGAACTCCGACTATGAGTTGAACAAGAGTGTTCGGCCTCGTGGACAAATCCCTAAGTGCCTAAGTCATAGACCCCTCCCCTCACATGACCAAGCCTACCTTGCCGCAAACCTGCATCTACCTTAGTTTCAGCCACATCAATAAAATTTGACATTTCATTGATCAAGTAAAGGGACTTCAATCTTGCCCCAAGCCATCATCATTGCCCTCTAGTCACCTTCCACGAAACATTTGTGAAAGTAGTCACAAATCCTGACTTTGTTGCTGACTCACAGAAATGAGATTTCTCTTCAGACTTGAAACGTATCTAACTTTAGTAAGCTTCAAAATTGTTATATTTGACTATTTAATATCCACATCACTATTTTCTACGATATTACAAGCTTTATTGTCTTTTAGGCCAACTTTCCTATATCACTATGAATGTAATTATTTAATACCTCTTTATTGGGGCATGCATAAAAAGTGGCACCTAAATCTACTATCAAAGATCTGGTGCAGACTAGTGATAGTATCAGAGAGTTGCATTAGATTGCACTAGTGGAGACATTTGTAGAGAGATTTATTTCATGCCCTCCACTACTGACTTTTCTTGGAGCTTTACAGTTCTTCATGAAATGCTCTTTCTTTCTGCAGTTCCAGCATTCTCCCATGTCATTTTCTTTACTTGACTTGGACTGGCCTTTTATGGACTCGAATCTATCTCTGTTTGAATTACTATCCAAAGTCATTCCTCTATTTTTTATATTCAACGTAGAACATGAAGATTCATCATTAACTAACTTTAAGCGAACTTCTTCATTCAACACTAATCTCATGATATCATTAAAGTTCACATTCATATTTCAAGGAGAGTTACTCACTGTCGTGACCAAACCATCCTATATGTCCGACAATGAAGACAATATCAACAGTGTCCTAACATCATCATCATACTTGATCCATATAGAACACAACTAGCTCATTACAGTATTGAAATGATTTAGATGTTCTGCCTCTGATCTGTCTTTCGCCATTTTCATATTGAATAACCTCTTCATTATAAAAATACTATTTAAAGCACATGGTTTTTATACATCCTTTTCAATGCCTTCATGAGATCAATCGTGATTTTCTCTTTTACTAGATTGAACTCAACATATGACGAAAGTGATAAACTGATCAAACCTAAGGTTGTTTGTTCTAGCACCTCCCATTCCTCTAAAGCCATAGACTTAGGCTTCTTGGTGATATTTTATTGTGGCAAATACATTTTTTTATGCAACAAATCTTCTACGTGTATCCTTCAAAACACATGATTTGTCCCATTGAACTGCTTTACTTTGTACTGTACTTCGTCTATCATTACTTCCTCTCGAATCAAACAATCCACTCTTATACGACTTTGTTGGAGGGAAACCTTATATACTTCAACTAGGACTTTAATCAATTTAAAATCATAACCACACTGCAAACTGTGATCTTACTAATTCAAGAAATTCACAACAAAATATTCGAACAAAATGACAGCAAAACAACTCCAGAAAAAAAAAACACCAAAATTTAATGTATAAAAACCCGAGAATGGAAAAAGCAACGGTGTCACACCACCAAGAAATTTCTACTATGAAAATTTAAAGAAGTACAAAATACTTTCTTAGCTCTTTTCTATATAAATCGTTAGAACTTATATGAATTTGCTTCAGACCCTTCATTTCAACCTTCATAGCGAAAAGCAAGTTGAAATCCTCCTCCGGAACACCTCTTTCCTTCACGAGGTCTTTATTGAAAGAATCACACATAAGAGAGACTGCATTCGTCGCTTAAAATTGCAAATTTAAAAACTATTCCAGGACACGTCGTGGTCACGCTTCGTATGGTTGTAGTTATTTCACCTACTTCGGATTAAAACAGTGCAGATGACCCTCAATAGCAGGGTGAGGCCCTTCTGAGCGTGTTAACGCCGACCGATGTAGCTAAGCATATTTCGCGTGTGGCTATGCCAAGTCCAGTGCAAGCCTTGTGGCTATGTGTTGCAGGTTGTCTTGGGATTCTCCGGCTGTGGGTGTTTCATGCTCCACATTCCACACCATAACAAAATATTTAAATGTTATGCATGTAAATATTAATGTCTGGGTGACATATATGTAAATACTTTAGAATAATGTAAAATCTATAAAAATTTGCCCTTTTATACGTATTTCATTTGGTTTATTCATGAATAAAAAAATATATTTTACTTTCTAAATTATAAAATAATGATATTTTTATGTGATATAAAATTTTTGGATGAAGTGATATATAATTCATTGTGTAAGTGTTAGGGCACCCTTGTAAGCGGCGTGCTGTATAGCTTGAATACAGTGAAAAGTGTGCAAAGGTCGCTACACTGGCTCGGGTGTAGTGTCAAATAAGCAAGGGTTTCCACATTACAGACGAATGCAGGTAAAGAAGTTAGACCATGAAACTAATGAAACTAATATTAGGATAGGATCTTGGAATATAGGTACTCTCAATGGTAATTAATGGAAATTAGTTGGTATTATGATTCATAGGAAAATTAATATCTTATGTATTCAAGAAACTAAGTGGTTTGATATTATGATTCATAGAAAAATTAATATTATATGTATTGAAGAAACTAAATGGGTTGGAGAAAAGGCTAAGGAAATTGATAATTTAGGTTTTAAACTTTGGTATTCTGGTAAGAGTCGCACTAAAAATGGTGTGGGTGTAATTATAGATAAGAGTTTGAAAGATAATGTTGTAAAAATTAATAAAGTTGGAGATAGAATTATAGNAAATATTTATGCCCCTCAAGTAAGTTTAGATACAGGGTCTAAAAACAAATTTTGGAATGATTTAGAAGACTTAATACAAATGATACCTCTTTCTTCATTTTTATTGGAGGAGATTTAAATGGACATGTCGATAGAGTGGTAGAAGACTTTAGAAATACTTATGGTTGCTACGGTTTTAGAGTAACTAAAGAAGAAGGTAGAGTTATTTTAGATTTTGCTTTATCATATGATTTTGTTATTACTAATACTTTATTCAAGAAAAGAGATGAGCNTTAGTCCTTAAGATTATCATTGATAATAAGATTTTTTATATTATAAGTGCTTATTCTTCTTAAGTTGGTTTAGATACAGAGTGATTAAAGATAAATTTTGGATGACTTAAAAGCCTTAATACATATGACACCTCTTGAAGAAAGAATTTTTATTGGACGAGATTTAAATGGACATGTCGGTAAAGTGGTAGAAGACTTTAGAAATACTCATGGTGGCTACGGTTTTGGAGTAATTAATGAAGAAGGTAGAGTTATTTTAGGTTTCGTTTTAGCGTATGATTTTGTTATTACAATACTTTATTCAAGAAAAGCTATGAGCATCTTATTACTTATAAGAGTGGATCTAATAAAACACAAATTGATTATTTTCTTATGAGAAGAAGAGATCGTTGAGATTGTAAAGATTATAAAGTCATTCAAAGTGAGAGTTTAAGTACCCAAGATCGTTTATTAGTTCTAGATTTTAAGATGAAAAGTTATAAAATAAAGAATATTAGGACTCATAATCATAGAATTAGATGGAGGAACCTGAAAGACACAAATAAAATTACTTTTATGAGTAAAATTCAAGATTTCAAAATTTGGGATGTTCACGAAGAAGCAAATGTTATGTGGGATAAAGTAACAAACACTATTAAACAAGTAGCAAAAGATGTGCTCGAAGAATCAAAAGAAAAAAGTTTTTATAAATAAAAATAGTTTGTGGTGGAATAATAATGTGCAAGAAAAGATAAAATATAAGAAGTTATGTTATAAAAATTGGTTTAAATGTAAAAGCTTAGAGAACTGGAAAAAATATCAGATGACATGTAGTCTAAAAGAACAATCTGTGACGCTAAAAACTCTATTTTTAATGATCTTTATAATATATTAGATACTAAGGAGGGTGAAAAATATATATTTAAACTAGCCAAACAAAGAGAAAAGAAAAGTTAAGATTTAACTCAAGTAAAATGTATTAAAGATGAAAATCAAAATGTACTTTTCTTAGAAAAATATATTCATCATTGGTGGGTGAGTTATTTTCATAACGATCGACCTTAGTGATCTTAATATCGTGAATAATAATAAAACGTTTCTTTTTTACCGCCGCATTAATAAAAAGAAGTTGAAGAGGCTTTAAAGAAAACTAAGAGTGGGAAGTCTGTAGGACCTGAAGATATCCCAATTGAAGTCTGGAAATATTTAGGAGATTTGGTAGTTTCTTGACTTTCTAAACTCTTTAATATATTTTGTTTAAAACTAAAAAGATGCTTGTGGGGTGGAGGAAGAGTCTTTTGGTCCCCATTTTTAAGAATAAAGGGGATGCACAAGAGTGTGCGAATTATAGAGGAATTCAGTTGACGTGTCAAACTTTAAAGTTATGGGAGAGGGTAATTGAACATAGGTTAAGACGCATTATAAAGATTTCTCATAATCAAATTGGATTTATGTCGGGCAGGCCTACTATGGAAGTTATATATTTATTGGGAGGTTTGATGGAGAAGTTTAGAGATAATAAGGAGAATCTACATTTGATTTTTATTGATTTAGAAAAAGCTTGCGATAAGGTTGCAAGAGATATCTTTTGGAGAGTTCTTGAGAAGAAAGGTGTTGATTTGACTTATATTCAAGTAATTAAAGCTATGCATACTAGAGTTGTTACTAGTGTCAAACTGAAGGAGGATTGACCAAATATTTTCCTATTTCTATTGGATTACATCAGGGATCGGCTTTAAGCCCNTCTGAGTGGAGGAAGAGTATTTTGGTCCCCATTTGCAAATTATAGAGGAAATAATTTGATGTGTCATACTTTAAAGTTATGGGAGAGGGTAATTGAACATAGGTTGAGACGCATCACAAAGATTTCTCATCAATTTGGATTTATGTTGGGTAGGTCTACTATGGAAACTATACATTTATTGAGAGGTTTAATGGAGAAGTTCAGAGATAATAAGGAGAATCTACATTTGATTTTTATTGAGTTAGAAAAAGCTTATGATAAGGTTCCAAGAGATATCCTTTGGAGAGTTCTCGAGAAGAAAGGTGTTGATATGACTTAAGAGTCAATAAAGATATGTATACTAGAGTTGTTACTTGTGTTCAAACTGAAGGAAGATTGACCAAATATTTTCCTAATTTTTGTTGGATTGCATCAGGGATCGGCTTTAAGCCCATATCTTTTTGCTTTAGTTATGGATGGTCTTGAATACTAGAGTTGTTACTTGTGTTCGAACTGAAGGAGGATTGACCAAATATTTTCCTATTTCTTTGGATTACATTAGAGATCGGCTTTAAGCCCATATCTTTTTGCTTTAGTTATGGATGGCCTGGACATCTACAGGAGGATGTACCTTGGTGTATGCTTTTTGCTGATGATATCCTTCTCGTGGATAAAACGANAATTTACAAAAAATTCTAAAGTTTTGATCACCTAAAGCTCAAATCAATTATTATGATTTTTCACAATCTTTCTGTCACTATCATGTTTGGGTTGTATGGAGCTCCCTCTTTCTAGGAAAGAGATTATTCTTCACTCTTTTGATAGGTGTCGGTTAATTACAATCAAGCCACAAAAAAAATCATATTATATATATTACATCATTTAATTTGTGATTTTGTGCATATGTCTTATGCGCAAAAATTAACTTATTAGTTATTTCATGTATTGTATTGCCAATTATCATCTAATGATTTACATTTCATAAGGCCTTCAAGATCTTAAATATTGAATATTTTAATTTGGACTACCTTACATTACTCTATAGGATGAAATTGTATGACCTTCAGATGTGCTTTTTTATCATTTATAAATCCGAGTCTTGAGTCTCAATTCACACTGTTATATCAATCAATTAAGATCCAATTAGGTTGAGCTATAACCCTATTAGTCTCACAAATAACTTTAAATAAGGTAATAATTCTTTTGGGTCTATATAAATCTTTTGGCAACACATTGTACGGGAAGTGCTTCCTATATCTTTTAGTTGTACAATAAACCCATTAATATAACATGTATCTCTAAGTCAGTCAGTAATAACATAAGTTTCACAAACATCTTTAAGTTTGATCATAATCCCTCAAGTTTCATTTTCTCTATATCTAAAATAATAGTCCTCAACATTTTTTAATATTAAAATTTATAAACCTAAGTGAATCTTACACTTTCCATGGTAGAAACTTCTGTATACTTAAGGAAATGTTATAAGCTTGGCAACTTGACTTAAATGAGGCTCCTACTTGAGGCAACTTGTGGATTTAATAACTAGCTTTTCTACCAAAAGTTGTAAAATCCATATTAAGGGATGGACCCTAAAGAATCAAGTATCATGATGATGCTACCCCATAGCATACAAGTCTTGGCTTATATCAATCACCTTGAGTGAGCCCAATTTGAAATTGGGTAATTAAATTAACAGTGATGTTGCCACCTATAATGAAATAATTACACAGTAACGCAAATGATTGCACTCAAGAATGTGTGGTTCCTCTAACCCAATTTTCGTATTAATTGATTGGGTTCAATGTGTTGAATATTTGATGGTTAGAACTTTGAACGTCTGAACCACATTCAACTATATTAATCCCAATGTGTCATTTTTTCATATAAGATTAACTTTAGGCATCACTTTGACTGGATGTGCCCTTCTTCATACTTCCACTCAAATTTATTTAGGATATTGAATAGGTTGTAACTAATGATATATAGCTATTTAGACTCCCAAGATAATATAGTATTTGGGACCTTCATCAAAAATAAATTGTCTATAAGAAAGACTCCATATGGCATAATCAAAATATTTTAATAGAGTTGAGGTCTTCATCTTCTCATCTATAAACCCATGTTCCATCTTCCATTCAAAAGTTCAATGACATCATTGGCATCATTAATCAAAAGCATTCTCATATATTCTGTCTAAGATGAAATAAATAATTTGGGCTTGTGACCATAAAAACTTCAATCACTTAAATTAAAATAGACATATGTTGGCCTTCTCAGCTTTTTTTTCCTAGTATTCTAAAAGAGCTAAATTGAAATAGATAGCATAATTATGAGCATCTTCCAAAACTTACACTCGTGTTATTAAATTGCATCAACAATCACAAAAATATATCCGTGAAATTCACAAAACAAAGTTGGGTCTCAAAGCCATCTATGCAAATCCTAAGGATTGATAAGAATCTTCAATCACACTAATTTCAAAGCCAAAAGTGTTCATCAATCCACCTATTCTCCTTCGGAACATAATTCTCTCATATAAATCTCAGTAAAGATATGAAATATTTTTAACATATTATTGCTCAGAGAAACATAATGCCCTTCATCCATCATATGGTTCATTAACATACCAAAATACCAATCTCTCGAATATTACTAAGTATCCCCCCACTAGCTCTATTCTATTCCACTCATTTTTATTGACTGAAACTAGAAGAAATTGAAAGTTTTAAGATGAGATTAAAGCTGGAGTTTGTGCGTCAGATCAAATTTATTGANCTGGGTCTCAAAGCCATCTATGCAAATGCTAAGGATTGATAAGAATCTTCAATCACACTAATTTCGAAGCCAAAAGTGTTCATCAATCCACCTATTATCCTTTGGAACATAATTCTCTCATATAAATCTCAGTAAAGATATGAAATATTTTTAACATATTCTTGCTCAGAGAAACATAATGCCTTTAATCCATCATATGATTCATTAACATACCAAAATACCAATCTCTCGAATATTACTAAATATCCCCCACTAGCTCTATTCTATTCCACTCATTTTTATTGACAGAAACTAGAAGAAATTGAAAGTTTTAAGATGAGATTAAAGCTGGAGTTTGTGCGTCAGATCAAATTTATTGATCAGAGCCAACTCATGCAGAGCTATCTCAACTGCTTTATCATTAATGGCCCAACCTTCGTTCTGCCGACACCCAGTTTTTATTTTGTTTCTTTTTTTTTTTTAGTGAGGGCAAGAAAATAACATGAGAATAACTTTAAATAGAGCCCCCGTTTCAGTTCTTTAGATGAAAATTAATATGACAGTAAGTGGTATAGACATGGGTTTTCAAATTTTAAATAATTGATTTGAAATTTCATTTCAACTAACATATAAGTGACTATATGCAATTAATTTAAATGTGATTATTTAAAGAGTATATATATACTAAAAAATTCTGTGCACGGATCTCAGGATAATCCGACCGCCCAATGGAAGAATAACATGACAAAATACACACCGAAGATTACTCAGATATCCACGATGAATCAAGGACTGACAACTAGACTCTCTCTCCAAACCACTCTAGCCTGCCATCTCGCTCCTCCTACAGGCCAACTACCAAAATCCTCACAGGCCACCCATTGATTGGTCAACTGATTCTCTCCAGCAACTTCATTTCCCCTACAAGCCAACCGCCTCAATCCAGGGAACTCCCATCAGCCGATCGGTCTCCTTTAAATTGATCACTTCGGCTGCACTTTCCTCCAATCGACCGCATCTTCCTTTGATCGATCATTGGAACCTGAAGACTCCCTCGACAGAAAAACTTCAGAATAACATATCCGACGGTCGACGAGCTACCGAGTAGAATGCTCCAACATAAAAGACTAAAATATCATGTACTAACCTTTTTTAAAGTAAGTATAATATTGTAATTTACTTTTGGTACTCCTATAATCTATAAATCGGAGTGTACTTTGATGAAAAAAGGGTTTTGGGCTCTCTTCTGTTGTAACCTGGTGATTTAAGTGAAATAAAATGGGTCTAAGATCCTGGGAACACCTCATTCGCTCCGACTGAGAAATTCTATCTCTCCTCCTCCTCCTCACTCTCTTTCTCTTTCTCGCTCAATCATCTCACTTCAGTACTAACGCTTTATCACTTGGGCATTGTTACCGGACATATTTGAATTCAACATCCTTTTGGGTACAATAAACATGGATCATACCATTGAATAGAAGACGAGCAATACATCAAAAAACTTTTTAGAGAGACACATCCTACCCAAGAGTACACAAGCTAAACTTTTTCCCTCACCATCACCTCTTTCCCGAAAGATCTGTGTATACTCCCCACTTTATCCCCACTTTCAGATCTAGCGACCCCCGTCATTTCTCGAGATGTCACAGTATGTAATGGTGGTACATTTAGAAGGGCCATTGTGATGATAAAGTTCTGAATAGGCCTGCAAGCAAATGTTTTTATAGTTTTAGGAATCATATAACATAATTGTACTCTCCAAATAGCTAAATGGTGGAAAATCGCTTCTATGTCCTGCCGACCGGCCCTCTCCCAGTTGGTTGACCAACTCTCTACCGGCCAGACTCCTTTCTGTCACGCGGATGCCCATTCCACTACAAGGGAGTCGAGGGCAGGGTGGTGCCCTCTGGAGGATCTTCGGTCGCGGTAGCAATGGTCGGGGTTTTTCACTCTCTGTTCCCCCCTTAATGCCCCAAAGCTGAATTTATCCCTTCTGACTTCTATTATCAATCTCTCCTCAGTTTTTTCTAAGCGAAATGTATTTTGGGTTCTCCTCTTCCACTGACACAAAAAAAGGGAAAGAAATGGATCGTCTCTTGGCTTCCGGCAGTCGTCGCCCTGTTTCTCATAATGATTTTAAGCGCTCATTTTCTAGTGATCAAGCGAAGGAGGCAGATTTCAGAGCTGGTCGAGGATTGGGAAATAGAGTACGGCTCGAAGAGATTCGCATACAGATCTGCACAAAGCGACAAAAGGGTTCAGCGATGAGAACCTTTTAGGAAGCAGGGGATTTGGCGAAGTATATAGAGGCTTGCTCACCAAATCAAAGCAAGAAATTGAAGTGAAAAGAATCTCCCATGATTCGAAACAAGGGATGAAAGAATTCATCGCACAGATTTCAAGCATCCGCCGGCTCCACCGCCAGAACTTACTTCTGCTCATCGGATACTCACTGAGGTGAGGGAAACTCATTCTTGTCCTTGATTTCATGCCTAACGACAGGCTTGATAATTACCTCTTTAACTGAGCCAATCAAATGCGTCTAACAAACTATAAGCATGTTATTTTCTCCAAAGCATACTCTATGATACAACCACAATAAAATTTTGTATTTCTATGTGAGAGATCAGGTCAAGACTTTGCGAAGTCAAAGGATTCATGCTTGCCAGTGGCCACTCAACACATGGGGAACTCAAAGCCGGGAAGTATAACCGACAACAACACCATTGATGTTCGATCGATAAAACGCTCTCAAGGGGGCTAGCTACATAACTTTTCTTACAACGAGCTCAAGTTTTGTCGTCTGCACCAAACGAACATCCGGAGATGGTTTCCTGCCTAATAGTGACAAACTCTACAAAGGACATGCTGATTATCATCCCCGAAAGAAGACTAGGTGGCCTCCTCCCATAGAGAAAAGGACCCAACCTAGGACGAAAGTCCGACCGGGCGACCAAGGACCCATGGAAGTGAAAGGTTAAGCAACAAGCTCCGCTAGGAGTATACAATGATCGTCTTTGGCACAGGAGATGACTCGCCACCCGACAAAGACAAGTTTTACTAGGGGAATATAGTGATCATCTTCAACCCGTGAGATGACTCGCCACCCTACAACAATAAGCTGTACGAGGGGTATATGACGATCGTCTTTGGCCGATGAGGTGACTCACCACTCGACAATGACAAGATTTGTGAGGGGTATAAGATGATCGTCTTTAATCCATGTGATGATTCACCACCCGACTGTGACAAGCTCTGCGTTGGGCAATGGGCGAAGCATTCTGGGATCATTCAGCGACTAATTGATTGCAGTAGATGATGATAAAGATATCAGGATCGAGCTCTAAAAATGCTTAACAGGGAGTATCATTAGTAAATTATGTGTTCAAGATTGTTAGATTTATAAATTTTCTTGTTTTTATCCCAGCTATTGCTATCAGGAGCAAGAAATTAAGGAACTTAATATTTATACTAGAAAATGATTTGCACAGATCTTGAAGAAAATGACAATGGAAGAAACCATGGCAAAATCACACATCGAAGACAACTCTATAACACAAGATGACCAACAACAAACCCTCTCTTCAATCCACTCTTGTCGACCATCTCACTCCTCCTGCAGGCCAACTAACAAAATCCTAACCAGTCACCCAAAGACCAATCAACTGATTCCCTCCAGCCACTTCATTGCCCCTACCGGCCGACCACTTCAAGCAAGGGAACTCCCATCAGTTAATCGATCTCCTCCTGATCAATCTCTTTGATTGCCCTTTCTACCGACCGGACACTGGAACCCGATGACTCCCCCGAAAAGAGAAACTCCGAAATGACAGATCAGACCGTCAACAAGCTACCGAGCAGTATGCACCAAAACAAAACACTAAAATATTTTGTATTAACCCTTTTTAAAGCAATGACATTATTATAATTTACTTTTGGTCTTTTTAACATATATAAATAGGAGAACCCATTCATGAAAAAGAGCTTTTGGGCTCTCCTTGTTGTAGCCCAACTATTTAAGTGAAATAAAATTGGTTTAAGAGCCCGCGAACACTCTATTCACCTTGACGGGACAAGACTTCGGGTTCGTTTGTGGCAGCTTTTGCGTTTCAGGATAAGCTGCTTATCCTGAAACGCAGCCCGCGAGCCGGCCGCGGGTCGTTTCGTGTAAAAACTCAAACGCAGTTTCGAATAAGCTGACAAAACGCGTGAACCAAACGGCGCACTTATAAACTGCCCCAAACGGACCATTCATCTTCTCCTCCTTATCTCTCTTTCCCTCGCTCAATCTTCATTCCTCGGTCCCAACACTCTATTCCTTGTTCATGGTCTACCAGATAGTATGGTCGTAACCGAATTAGTGGTCTAGAAGAAAATAAGTTCTTAAAAAACTAAATGCAATTAAATATGCCTAATTTAAACTCTTTCAATATGAAACATTCCAATGCAATTAAATATGCCTAATTCTTTATTATAAAATTTATGATTGACGTTGTCCCCATAAAAATTAATTAAATGGAGGCTCAAACTTATTTTCTTTCTTTAAAAATCAATGCAATATAAAAATGATCAAATAAAAATTACATTAAACTGAACTAAAATAATTTTTAAAAATATGAAATTTTATGCCAAGATTATCCTGACCTAGTTTTTTCCAGCGTTATACTAGCTAAACATTTGGTATAAGAAAAAAAAGCTGTTGTCTAAAATTCTTAAAGTTATAGAAATCTTAAGTCATAGCTCGATATAATTTTCAGCACACATAGAAAAGTAAAAGAAAACTAGATTTTCACTTTAAATAACTTTAAAAAGGGAGAAAAGACAACAGGGCGTAGTCAAAGTAAGCCACTAGAAAATTAAAAATACAAATGTACACTTTTTTCCTGCAATAGGAAATATGGGATTACAAAAGTTGACAATCACATATGCATAGTAGTATTTTGGCAACAATAATTATATTTAGTGGCTACAATATCGATAGTTATAAAAATAATAGCTAGGCGGTATAAACTATAGTTAATAGCTAGGCTATATAAACTATAGTCGGTGTTTAGAATTATTGTAGCTTGATACAANTCATAAAAATTAATTAAATGGAGGCTCAAACTTATTTTCTTTCTTTAATAATCAATGCAATATAAAAATAATCAAATAAAAATTACATTAAACTGAACTAAAATAATTTTTAAAAATATGGAATTCATCTTGAACAAAATTTATGCCAAGATTATCCTGACCTTGTTTTTTTCCAGCGTTATACTAGCTAAACATTTGGTATAAGAAAAAAAAGCTGTTGTCTAAAATTCTCAAAGTTATAGAAATCTTAAGTCTTAACTCAATATAATTTTCAGCACACATAGAAAAGTAATAGAAAACTAGATTTTCACTTGAAATAACTTTAAAAAGGGAGAAAAGACCTCAGGGTGTAGTCAAAGTAAGTCACTAGAAAATTAGAAGTACAGATGTACACTCTTTTCCTACAATAGGAAATATGGGATTACAAAAGTTGGCAATCACATATGCATAGTAGTATTTTGGCAACAATAATTATATTTGGTGGCTGCAATATCGATAGTTATAAAAATAATAGCTAGGCAGTATAAACTATAGTTAATAGCTAGGCTATATAAACTATAGTCGGTGTTTAGAATTATTGTAGCTTGATACAAAAATTATTGGGGTGGTCGACAATTACTGATAAATGTTGGTATGCACTTCTCTTTTTGAACTTTCCAAGGGATTAAATTGTTGCCGTGAAATGTAAAATAACCAGAAATAGAACTTATTGTAATTGGATCACCAACCCAATCAGAATCAAAGTAACATCGATTGAGGGAAGGTTTGTCACTCGAAGGGCATAGGATATGGTTCCTTTAAGGCATCTAAGTATGCGTTTGATTTGCTGAAAATTCCCATTTGTAGGTGCATGCATGTGTTAACTCACAAAATTAACGGGTTAAGCAATGTCCGGTCCAGTCACTCTACAGTGCTCAAGAACTCCAGCAAGCCATCTATACATAGTAATATCCGAAAAAGGTTGTTGATGAATTCATTTGTAGTAACTTTGCATGAGCATGGAATGAGGATCTCCTTGCAAGTCTGCATACCCGCATGTTTTGACAGCTCTTGAGTGTATAATGTCTGATTTAAATGATATCAAAATTTATGAAATTGAATACCCAAAAATGTAGTGATGTGACATAGTTCATTGATTTGAAATCGGTTGTGAAGAATTGTGAAAATGTCTTGAATGAATTGAGGATTGTTTCCTGTAATTAGAACATCGCACTTTACTTTTTGATATATAAGAAGTGAGGGGTCAGCTTGACTAAAGGAGAATCCCTGTTGAACGAGATAGTTGGAGAGGATTGAATACCATTGACGTGGAGCCTGCTTTAATCCAAATATGGATTTTCTTAAAAGACAAACATATTGAGGATTTTGATGATCTTGAAAACCCGGTGGCTGAGACATGAATAGATCCACTTGCATCCTATGATGGACAGTTCAGTGGTGGGGAAACTAGTTCCCATGTCCCCTGTTACTCTAGAGCTAGAAATTCTTGAGACATGCCTTCACGCCAACGTGCAAGCTTGACTGCATGAGTAAATTGAGTTGGCTCTTGTGGATCTGTAAATTGAAAATGAAGATCCAGAATATTATTTGCCTTCCAACTACCTGTTTTCATTGGATGAGTGGGATTGTGCAGTCTTGGTATTGCTGGAATTATTTCAGATGCAGCAGTTTCAGTTGGCAGAAGAGAAGGTGTTGTGGCTGTTACGGTTGGCAGTGGAGGAGTAGGTGGGAATAAGGTAATGGGGGCAGAAGACATACCATTAGACTTGACAAAATTAATTTAGTTTTGAGTAAGATTTAAAGCTAAATCAAATTTACTATAAANCTTTGCCTTCCAACTACCTGTTTTCAGCCGGGTTTGCATTGGATGAGTGGGATTGTGCAGTCTTGGTATTGCTGGAATTATTTCAGATGCAGCAGTTTCAGTTGGCAGAAGAGAAGGTGTTGTGGCTGTTACGGTTGGCAGTGGAGGAGTAGGTGGGAATAAGGTAATGGGGGCAGAAGACATACCATTAGACTTGACAAAATTAATTTAGTTTTGAGTAAGATTTAAAGCTAAATCAAATTTACTATAAATTTTTTATGATCAGAGACTTAAGACTTAGTTGATCTCTACTTGGTTTTCTTATTTAGAATTGAGTGTTTGGCTCCATGCCTATTTACATGAAGTCATGCAAATTTTTTTTTAAGGGGCTAATAATCCATTTGGGTTGTCTCTAGGTCGTGCACTAATCAACCAAGGCTCTAGAAANATGATCAGAGACTTAAGACTTAGTTGATCTCTACTTGGTTTTCTTATTTAGAATCGAGTGTTTGGCTCCATGCCTATTTACATCAAGTCATGCAAAATTTTTTTTAAGGGGCTAATAATCCATTTGGGTTGTCTCTAGGTCGTGCACTAATCAACCAAGGCTCTAGAAATATTTAAAAGAACACCCTAAAAACATATCAGAGTTAACCCTCATCCCGAACTAATCTTCCTGCCCATCATTGCATAGTCAACTCACACGTGGACTGGTCAACCCACCAAGGGCCTTAGGTTTATTTGAGACGGCTGCAGTAGTTTGCGAGACTTGTTCTACAGCTATTTTAACAAAGCATATTTTAAAAGTTAATTTCTTTTGAAATTTTGGAGATTACTAGAGAATAATCAGAAATTACGAGCGGAAAATTCAACCGGTAATGGCATTAGTTTATTCTGGTAAATTATTTCCGTCTTTGATATACTTTTGATNAAAATTACGAGCGGAAAATTCAACCGGTAATGGCATTAGTTTATTCTGGTAAATTATTTCCGCCTTTGATATACTTTTGATGGAAATGATCAAACGTATCTTAAGATTCAACACTAACATTAACCATATCTCACAACTGATTTAACAAACGTATAGACAAATTGGCTATAAATGAACTCATCATACATAACTCAGAAAATTTAATAAATCATCTAACACATCAATTCCTAAAATATTTGCAAAATAACTATATACAAAATTTCACATCCAAATATAAAATAAAAAAGAAAACATAAAACCCCTACGAGACATCATCATTAAGTGGTCATTGGCCAATGCGTTGTACGTTGCACTACAACTTCACAACTGTGGCCTCGAGTCTCACAAATCTCTCATCCTTACACACAAATTAGCATCGTTTTCGCCCATAACTTAGCTAATTTGGTGACATTCATCGTTAATGATGATGACAAACTCCGACTATGAGTTGAACAAGATTGTTTGGCCTCGTGGACAAATCCCTAAACGCCTAAGTCATAGACCCCTCCCCTCATATGACCAAGCCTACCGTGCCATAAACCTACATCTACCTTAGTTTCAACCACATCAATAAAATTTGGCATTTCATTGATCAAGTAAAGGGACTTCAATCTTGCCCAAGCCATCATCATTGCCTTCTAGTCACCTTCCACGAATCATTTGTGAAAGTAGTCACAAATTTTGACTTTGTCTGTTGACTCACAGAGATGAGTTTTCTCTTCAGACTTGAAATGTATCTAACTTTAGTAAGCTTCAAAATTGTTCTATTTGACAACTTAATATCACATCACTATTTTCTGCAATATTACAAGCCTTATTGTCTTTTAAACCAACTTTCTTATATCATTCTAGTGTAATTATTTAATACCTCTTTATCGGGGCATGCATAAAAAACGGCACCTAAATCTACTATCAAAGATCCGGTGCAGACTAGAGTTGCATTGGACTGCATTAGTGGAGACATTTGTAGAGAGATTTATTTCATGCCCTCCACTACTGACTTTTCTTGGAGCTTTATAGTTCTTCATGAAATGCTCTTTCTTTCTGTAGTTCCAACGTTCTCCCATGTCATTTTCTTTACTTGACTTGGATTGGCCTTTTATGAACTCGAATCTATCACTGTTTGAATTACTATCCGAAGTCATTCCTCTATTTTTTATATTCAACGTAGGACCTGAAGATTCATCATTAACTAACTTTAAGCAAACTTCTTCATTCAACACTAATCTCATGATATCATTAAAGTTCACATTCATATTTCAAGAAGAGTTACTCACTGTCGTGTCCAAACCATCCTATCTGTTTGAAAACGAAGACAATATCAACAGTGCCCTAACATCATCATCATACTTGATCCATATAGAACACAACTAGCTCATTACAGTGTTGAAATGATTTAGATGTTCTGTCTCTGATCTGTCTTTCACCATTTTCATATTGAATATCCTCTTCATTATAAAAATACTATTTAAAGCACATGGTTTTTATACATCCGTTTCAATGCCTTCATGAGATCCATTGTCATTTTCTCTTTTACTAGATTGAACTCAACATATGACGAAAGTGATAAACTGATCAAACCTAGGGTTGTTTGTTCCAGCGCCTCCCATTCCTCTAAAGCCATAGACTTAGGCTTCTTGGTGATATTTTATTGTGGCAAATACATTTTTTTATACAACAAATCCTTTACGCGCATCCTTCAGAACACACGATTCGTCCCATTGAACTGTTTCACTTTGCATTATACTTCGTTTATCATTACTTCCCCTCGAACCAAACAATCCACTCTTATACCACTTTGTTGAAGGGAAACCTTATACACTTCAACTAGGACTTTAATCAATTTAAAACCATAACCACACTGAAAACTGTGATCTTACTAATTCAAGAAACTCACAACAAAATATTCGAACAAAAGGGTAGCAAAACAATTCCAGAAAAAAACACACCAAAATTTAATGTATACAAACCCGAGAATGGAAAAAGCAAAGGTGTCACACCACCAAGATATTTCTACTAGGAAAAGTTAAAGAAGTACAAAATACTTGCTTAGCTCTTCTGAATATAAATCGTTAGAACTTNTTGAATTGAGGATTGTTTCCTGTAATTAGAACATCGCACTTTTCTTTTTGATATATAAGAAGTGAGGGGTCGACTTGACAAAAGGAGAATCCTTGTTGAACGAGATAGTTGGAGAGGATTGAATACCATTGACGTGGAGCCTGCTTTAATCCAAATATGGATTTTCTTAAAAGACAAACATATTGAGGATTTTGATGATCTTGAAAACCCGGTGGCTGAGACATGAATAGATCCACTTGCATCCTATGATGGACAGTTCAGTGGTGGGGAAACTAGTTCCCATATCCCCTGTTACTCTAGAGCTAGAAATTCTTGAGACATGCCTTCACGCCAACGTGCAAGCTTGACTGCATGAGTAAATTGAGTTGGCTCTTGTGGATC
>JXCR01148002.1:162370-182320 GCA_002079205.1 Phalaenopsis hybrid cultivar
TTTTTTATGACAATACTTTATTCAAGAAAAGAGATGAGCATCTTATTACTTTTAAGAGTGGATCTAATAAAACACAAATTGATTATTTTCTTATGAGAAGAAGAGATCGTCGAGATTGTAAAGATTTTAAAGTCATTCCAAGTGAGAATTTAAGTACCCAACATCGTTTATTAGGTCTAGATTTTAAGATGAAGAGTTATAAAATAAAGAATATTAGGACTCATCATCATAGAATTAGATAGATGAATCTAAAAGACACAAATAAAATTACTTTTATGAGTAAAATTCAAGATTTTAAAATTTGGGATGTTCATGAAGAATCAAATGTTATGTGGGATAAAGTAACAAACACTATTAAACAATTAGCAAAAGATGTGCTTGGAGAATCAAAAGAAAAAGTTTTTATAAATAAAATTAGTTAGTGGTGGAATAATAATGTGCAAGAAAAGATAAAATATAAGAAGTTATGTTATAAAAATTAAGTTTAAACGTAAAAGTCTATAGAGAAGTGGAAAAAATATCAAACGACGCGCATGGAGTCTAAAAGAAAAATCTGTGACGCTAAAAATTCTGCTTTTAATGATTTTTATAATAGATTAGATACTAACGAGGGTGAAAAATATATATTTAAACTAGCCAAACAAAGAGAAAAGAAAATGTAAGATTTAACTCAAGTAAAATCTATTAAAGATGAAAATCAAAAGTGTTTTTCTCAGAAAAGATATTCAACACAGGTGAGTGAGTTATTTTCATAAACCTTTTAATAAAATTTCTAAAAATATGATCGACCTTAGTGATCTTAATATCGTGAATAATAATAAAATGTTTCATTTTTACCNATATTAAAGATGAAAATCAAAAGTGTTTTTCTCATAAAAGATATTCAACATAGGTGAGTGAGTTATTTTCATAAACCTTTTAATGAAATTTCTAAAAATATGATCGACCTTAGTGATCTTAATATCGTGAATAATAATAAAATGTTTCATTTTTACCGCCATGTTAGTAAAAAAAAGTTGAGGAGGCTTTAAGGAAAACCAAGGGTGGAAAGTCTGTAGGACCTCATGATATCCTAATTGAAGTGTGGAAATATTTAGGAGATTTGGGAGTTTCTTGACTTACTAAACTCTTTAATAATTTTCATCTAAAAAGATGCCTGCGGAGTGGAGGAAGAGTATTTTGATCCCCATTTTTAAGAATAAAGGGGAATGAAATATGTAAATGTTTAGGAGATTTGGGAGTTTCTTGGCTTACTAAACTCTTTAATATTATTTTAAAAACTAAAAAGATTGTGAGGAGTGGAGGAAGAGTGTTTTGGTCCCCATTTTTAAGAATAAAGGGGATGCACAAGATTGTGCAAATTATAGAGGAATTCAGTTGACGTGTCATATTTTAAAGTTATGGGAGAGGGTAATTGAACATATGTTAAGACGCATTACAAAGATTTCTCATAATCAATTTGGATTTATGTTGGGCAAGTGTACTATGGAAGTTATACATTTATTGAGAAGTTTGATAGAGAAGTTCAAAGATAATAAGGAGAANGGAGTGGAGGAAGAGCGTTTTGGTCCCCATTTTTAAGAATAAAGGGGATGCACAAGATTGTGCAAATTATAGAGGAATTCAGTTGACGTGTCATATTTTAAAGTTATGGGAGAGGGTAATTGAACATATGTTAAGACGCATTACAAAGATTTTTCATAATCAATTTGGATTTATGTCGGGCAAGTGTACTATGGAAGTTATACATTTATTGAGAAGTTTGATAGAGAAGTTCAAAGATAATAAGGAGAATCTACATTTTATTTTTATTGATTTAGAAAAAACTTACGACTAGGTTCCAAGAGATATCCTTTGGAGAGTTCTTGAGAAGAAAGGTGTTGATATGACTTATATTCAAGTCATTAAAGATATGTATACTAGAGTTGTTACTTGTGTNATTCATGTAGCCGACCTCACGTAGTGAGATTAAGGCCTTGTTGTGGTTGTTGTTGTTGTTCTATAAAATTTTTGGATAATCTAAAAATAATAATTAAAGCTTAATATAATTAATATACAAATACACAAAAACTCGGTCGCGTGTCGGTAAATGTCACTTGTTCCTAATATATGTGGTCAATAAAGTGTACCGACAAGGTGCATAACAAATCAAATTGGTGGGCCCTTAGAGCGCTCATCGTGACGTTAATTTCTCGTGATAAATAATGCATTTGGCAGAGATTCCGAATATTCAAAGAATGTGCCGTATAATGGTGGACAATTGGTGCACTCGTATGAAATTTGAATCAGAGGCTCTTATTAAATTTAATCAGAATAAATATTAAAATTATTATAATTATTTTAAAATGTATATGTTGTATATAAATAATTAATTAAATCTTATATTACAACAATTTCAAAATAGATTTAACGAACAAGAACTTAATCAAGGGGATTTACATAAACACCACCTAGTTCTTATTAATTTCCATACCTAACACCCAAAATTTTAATATTATATACATACCAACCAATTTTTTCCCATTAATCATCTCTACCTCACTCGATTAAAGTTCACCTGGTGAATGTGGGTGAGACACCAATGTAACAGTTGAAGCTCGTGAAGATGGGAGCTTCAAAGGTTTTTGGATGTCTTGATCTAGTCCTTGACTTCCCTGTGAAGCTTTTGAAAGCGGGTGGGAGGATTCAGGTATGATTTCAGGTAGGAGTGGGGCAGGAGGAGGAAAAAAAATTGAAGATTTGAAAAATTTTGTACATTGCAATCCCAAAAGATGGGACTTTTCGAGGTCATTGTACGCCGATATCCCATCGTCGTAATCCCATTGCCCGCCTTCGCGAGCTTCACCTCCTACGCCACGAACCCATCGGTGAACTTTAATGGTAAGCGGTAGAGATGTTTAATGAGAGAGAATTGGGTGGTATGTCTTTAAGTGTTAATGTGTGCTAAAGAATTCACGGCGGTAGAGTGATGCATTAACGTCCTAGCGTTAAAAGATAATTCAACTCACAAAAATTTTTTTATGTGAAAAACCTTAAAAGGTAAGAATCACGGGTCTAGCCCAATTGAAATAGTACCACAATGTTGATATAGGTTGTAAGACTTTACCAGGCTTTGACTAGCCGGAAGCAATATTTCATGGTGGGGCCATCGACATGACTTTCGCTAGGGGAGCTATGGAATATGTTGAGAAAGTAGAGACAACCTAACTGTTATGAAGGAAGACTAACGATAGAAGTCGAGTGCTAGAAAAGTCTAATGTTAGCGTTGTCTGTGGTCGCGGTGGCCCGATTACAGTGACGGTGATGGTTGAGCAGCAAAGTTTTTGCGGCCGCGATTCAGTGGCGGTGACGATGGTTCGGCGATGGTGGTTCAGCGATGGCCGAGTGTCAACAAAGGTTAAACGATGGTGGTCTGGTGGTTGCATCAGCTTAACGGCGGTGGCCATATATCAATGGTGCGGTTGTAGCAGTGCTCAAACGTCGATTGCCTAGCTGTGGTGGTCAGACTAGGTGACCATGCAACGGTGTTCTCGTAGTGGAAACGACTTGATGGCGATGACTGGGAAGCAGTGGTCCAATGGTGGCGGTAGTGGCTCGATAAATGTGGCTAAGTAGTAGTGGTCCAGNGATATCAATGGTGCGGTTGTAGCAGTGCTCAAACGTCGATTGCCTAGCTGTGGTGGTCGTGTGATTGTGGTGGTCAGACTAGGTGACCATGCAACGGTGTTCTCGTAGTGGCAACGACTTGATGGTGATGACTGGGAAGCAGTGGTCCAATGGTGGCGGTAGTGGCTCGATAAATGTGGCTAAGTAGTAGTGGTCCAGCAACTGTGGCGGTCTGATGGTGGTGGCAGCCAGACGACGATGGCCGAGCAAAGGTGGTTTGATGGTGGCAATGGTTGGAAAACAGTGGTCCAATGATGGTGGTGGCGGGGCAATGGATGTATGGCGGTCGTGGCAGCTTATGGATGTGGTCAGGCAACAATTGTTAGGTGACGACGGGGGCTCGAAGGCTGTGGCCAGCTAGTAGTGGTCCAGCGGCGACGTCGGTCTGATGACAGTGGTCTGGTAGCATCAACGATTGTCTGGTGGGGGCAGCGGCGGCCAAATGACGATAGTCAAATAATAGTGGTCTAGCGGTGGCGGCGATTATATGGAGGTGGCCGGGCAACTATGGCCCGACGCTAGTGACTGCTAGATGGGTTTGGCCTTGATCAGTGGCTCGGTAGAAGCGGCAGTGGCCGAGCAGCAGTGACCCGGTGGAAGGGTAGTGGCCGGCTGCGGCGACGGTGGTTTAGAGGTGGCAGCAGCTAGTTGACAGGGGATGGAGCTCAAAAATTCTCAAGAGCTCAGTTTTCTTCTTTACCGGAAAGATTCCAAATTTGATTTTTAAAATGTTTTATCGACGTAGATATTGAGATTCATGTAGATTAATATGATTTCACGTGTAGATATTAAAATTAGTGAATTTGGTGGTACGTACGCAAATCCCCCTTTAATCAATAGATTCCGATCTAATCTTTCATGTTCTTTTTTAATTGTTGTATGATCAACTTTAAAGTAAGGAAATGAAGATATNGGTGTAGATATTAAAATTAGTGAATTTGGTGGTACGTACGCAAATCCCCCTTTAATCAATAAATTCCGATCTAATCTTTCATGTTCTTTTTTAATTGTTGTATGATCAACTTTAAAGTAAGGAAATGAAGATATAGAATCTCTTTTTTAATAAAAAAATAAATAATAGATAAATAATGCAGTTTTACTGGGCATACATTGACATCAAAGTTTGAAAAATATAAGAGCCACTTTTGATGCAAGCAAATTATTCAAAGCTCTTGCACTCACAAAATATTTGTGCGATCTATATTCAGTTTTTTTTATTTCATTATTTAGAATAGTACTGAGTAGTGCTCTCATAACAATTTTATTTTTGCGCCACTTTATTTCCTTTATTTTTGCTTCACTCAATCATCCTTTGGTAGCATCTACTCGCTTGAAAAATAGACCTGCTTATATACTACAAGGCTTTTGTGGAATTAACTCAAACTTACATAGTAACATTTAATATAAAACCTACCTTTTAACATTGAAGCTATTTTTATTATAATGGAAGAAAGATCATTAGAAACTCCAACCCTCAATCAACCAAAGCAAAAAATCTCTCCATGGTTGAAAGATGTTCACTACAAATGTGGTACTAAAGAAATATGTTATTTTGACCCTCAATTATTGAACTAAGGTAAAATGACACTTTTGTAATATGGTATCACTCACCTACCGCATCTCACCTACCTCCCACCTATCACTCTCTTGCTTCTATAAATAGAAAGAGTTTGAGGTTTAGGAGAGCAAGTGAAGAGATCTTAAGCCACCACAAAGGAGGAGAGAATAACTAGAGAGCTAGAGAGGAGGACAGCATCTTGAGGTCTTGTATCAAGGTGTCGCTTAAGAGGGAAGTCATAGAAGGAAGATAAGGGCTCATCTCTATGTATAAGCTATGTATTATCCATTTCTTTTGCCTTAGCGAACTATTTGATTGATTCCCTCTTGTTGACGTAGATCCAGTTGGATCGAACCACGTAAACGATATGTGTTTGTTTGTGTCCTTTGCGTTTCATTTCTATATCAGGAAGTATATATCTCACAACAATTGGCGTCGTCTGTGGGAAGATCCATACTTCTTGGCTAAGGAACAACGTAAAGGTGTTCGGCATTCACGAATAAGGGAGCAAGCAGATCACGTCGCAGGCAGCCAAATTGCGACAGATTCGGTGAGCAGTGGAAGCTTTGATCGACTAAATTTGCACCGCAGGTTGTGCCGTTCGGCGAGACGGAAGAGGAACAGTCCGCGAGCGAGGGCTGAAAATTTGCGACAGGGCTGCCAGCAGAGGATTTCGGAACAGAAGTTCGGTCTTGCGAGCAGCTCGGCCAGAAGGAAGAGATGGAGATCATGCAGAGAAGGGTTCGAGGAGTTCCCTGTTCGGGAGTTCGCGAAGCAGGAGGACCTGAGCAGTTTGGCGAGGCACGACGACTCTGGAGAGGTATTTATTCTCGTGTGAGAGGCAGAGGAGGAATTCTTGATTTGTTCCGCTCGACGCAGAGGAGTACCTGCGGGAAGAAGGCACGAGCACAAAACAAGAAGTTTTCTCCGGTGAACAGGTGTAATCTCTGCCAGAAGGGATTGGAGCTCTTCGTTCGGTTGGCGAAGACAGTGGAGTTCACGGGGAGAAGGTAAGAAATTTGGTGAGAATTTCTTGGACAGCAAGGCGTTAAAAGGCAGGTTTAGGCTGAAAACTTTTGGTTGCTATACAATAGTACAACATTTTCATGATTTCAGCCTAGTTCTTGAAAGGGCAGCAGGTAGATTTCATTGGAAGAAATCCTAGCCACAACAATGAGTTCCACCAAATTCGACGTTGAGAAATTCAATGGGAAGAATGACTCCGGCCTATGGAGAGTAAAGATGAGAGCTCTATTGGTTCAACAGAGTGTTGCAGAAGTCTTGTAAGGGTCAGCGACATTGCCGGCCGACATGAACGAGAAGGAGAAGATCGGTATACTGGACAAGGCCCACAATTTGATAATCCTGAGCTTGGGCGACAAAGTTCTGAGGGAGGTGTAGAGGGAGACAATGGCTCAAGCACATTGGGCCAAACTCGAGGTACTCTACCTGACAAAGTCCTGGCTAATAGGCTCTTTCTGAAGCAGCGCCTATACTCCTTCAAAATGCATGAAGACAAATCCGTCTCAGAGCAGATCGACGAGTTCAAAAAGATCATTAACGACCTTGAGAACATCGACGTCAAGATGGACGATGAGGACAAGACACTGTTGTTGTTAAACTCTATTCCTAAGAGCTACGAGCATTTCAAAGATGTGATGCTCTATGGAAGGGTGCAGACTATTACTCTAGAGGAGGCTCAATCTCTGAATAGAGCCAAAGAACTTTAGAGGAAGCAAGATATGGACATGGAAGTCAGCGAAGACAGTCTTATTGTCAGAGGAAGATCAGACAAGAAAGATTCAAGAAATGATCAGTACAGATCAAGGTCAAGCAAGGATGGCGGGAATCAGTCATCAATAGGATCTTTCAAGTGCTATCATTGTCACAAGAATGGTCATTTCAAGAGGAGCTGCCTAAACAGGAGAAGCAAGCGTAGCCTCTGATGACTATGATTCTACTGAGGCCCTGGTGATCACAGAATCTGAATCCAGTAAGGAGTGGATCCTCGACTCAGGGTGTTCTTTCCACATGTGTCCTCATAAAGACTGGTTCGAGACACTGCAACAAGAAAATGATGGGTCTGTTCTACTGGGAGACAATAAAGCTCACAGGGTTGTTGGAAGTGGATCAATCAGGATAAGAATGTTTGATGGAGTTGAACGAGCATTAAAAATTGTCAGGTACGTACCATAGCTCAAAAGAAATTTGATTTCTTTAGGTACACTAGAGTCAAGCGGATGCTCGTTCAAGGCAGAGAATGACTGCATCAGAGTAACCAAAAACCCTCGTGTCGTCATACAATGAGTCGGGAAAAAGGGGTTGTACTCTCTTATTGGAAGAACCATGATTGCTAAGTCCATGTACTGTTTGGACTTAACAAACTCAAGCAAGGGTTGAGGGCCCCTCAGGGGCCAGGTGGAGGGAATCTTTAGTTTGAAGCTTCTTAATTGAAGGTCAAGGTGGAGAATTGTTATTTTGACCCTCAATTATTAAACTAAGGTAAAATGACACTTTTGTAATGTGGTATCACTCACCTACCACATCTCACCTACCGCTCACCTACCTCCCACCTACCACTCTCTTGCTTCTATAAATAGAGAGGGTGTGAGACTTAGGAGAGCAAGGGAAGAGATCTTAAGCTATCACAAAGGAGGAGAGAATAGCTAGAGAGCTAGAGAGGAGGAAAACATCATGAGGCCTTGTATCAAGGTGTCGCTTGAGAGGGAGGCCATAGAAAGAAGATTAGGGCTTATCTCTATGTATAAGCTATGTATTATCCATTTCTTTTGCCTTAGTGAACTATTTGATTGATTCCCTCCCGTGGACGTAGATCCAGTTGGATCGAAAAACGTAAATGATCTGTGTTTGCTTGTCCTTTGCGTTTCATTTCTATGTCAGGAAGTACATATCTCACAACAAAATATATGATTAAAAGAATTGAAATTAGGTGTTGTATATATATGATAAAATAATGCATCACGAGAGTCATTTCTTCAACTCTTGTTGCAGCAATAAACAATATTAAAAGAACCACCTTTAGAATTTTCTTTAAATGTTTGATGACTATAGATTATATTTAACTTTTTCTTACAAGAATTTTAGTTAAATTGAGAAAATTATGAAACTTTAAAATAGAATTATGTAATTTTGAGACACTTTTCAGTGTAAGTTTAAGAACTTCACTACGAATTTTAAGGATCCTTTGGTCAAAATGAATTTGGTTGAAAGGCTTTCTTTTAAATAAGTGGTTATTGATTGGAATATTCATATCAGAGGATTGAAAACCAAGTATGTGCTACCTTTCAGAGACTTCAATATAAACAAACAAAGTGTCTTTTGTAGTGATCAATAGTAAACTTACACACCTCTTCTTTGAATGCCAATTCTCACAATCTCTTCTCAAAAAATGCATTCCAAATGGGAATTTCTTCTTACATAGATGTAACATTGCAGAAGCCTTAGTGCATGCTAATTGTATCAATAGCAACAACAATATCCATAAATTTCATCACATTGTTGTGAATACGCTTTATTTGGCTTGAAAGAAACTAAAGAATTTTTAACAATTCAACCACGCATAATGAGATTATTATTAATAAAATCAAGTTTGTTGTTTGGCTTAAGAGTAAAAAATGGGGAGTCATGAGTGAGCTCACTTCTATTATCAATTATCTTTATTTCAATGATCTCCATTTTCATATTTTCTTCGATATTGTTGCTTCCATTTGGTTGGTTGTTGCCTTCCTTATGTTTTCTAAGGCTTTCCAATTGAAACAATTGAGAAGATTGACCATATGGGGCAATTACTATTACTATTGCTTTTGTATACTTGTTAGTAGTGAGAACAATGAGAATTTCTATATGAACAATATATTACGCTCACTTTTAAGTTTAGTTATTTTGAGATTCTAGCTTCTTATTATTCTATCACATGGTGTTTTGCTAGATCTATTTTTATAACGTAAGATTTTTCTCTCTGTGTTGAAGTTCCATTATGTGGAATGTTTTTTTTTATACTAGGAACTTTATGATATTGTCATTGCCCTCTTTATCTACTTATCAGTACTGGATCAAACAACATACTTATGCTTCCAGTTGGTCGTACATAACAGACATTATAGACACTACATTTTAATGGGTTGCCTGGATTTTCCACAGATAGAGCTTTGATTTTTCATCGAGTTGTGATGATGTCCAACCTTATACGAAGCAATTATACCAGCCATAAGGAATTCACTTACGTCATTATTGTGAGTTTCTTCCATTTGATGTTTATCTACTAGAAAGTTTTTTATATCTCCTATTTACTTGTTTCGGGAATGTTTTGTTAATTTGGGATTGATTTGAATATCTCTCGGTGTTTTCCAAATATTTTGTAAGGTATTGTTTCTCAAGTTTTAAGTCCGATATTTCGGAGCTCTCATTTTGGTTTCTTACTATCCCTTATTTATGTTCATTGTTGTTTGTTGCAATTTTTTGTTTTTGTTGGTCTATTGTGACATCTATGCATTTGTATCATGTTAATAAAAATTTTGGAGAGGCATTAATTATACACCAAAAAATAAAAAAAATGACATCTACTGATAATGCATTTTAGTCTAATTAATCTCCAATACAAGAGTAAAAAGTGATTATTATCAAGTTGTTAATTAGCTTAAAAAAGGGAATTAGCACCAAAATCACAAGGAGCTAGGTGACTTTTAATGGAATTTTTTTGTCATTTTCTTCTTTATAATTAATTATGAGGCATGAATTTAATAAACTAATAAAAAATAATTAATTATTTTTAATTTTTTTATCATTCTCATAAGTCCAAATCTTATAAATATTTTCAAGCTTTTTGTGATGGTCTTCAATTTTTTGTAAATATTTAAATGATAGTCCAAAGCTTATTAGCTAAATGCCTTCCAATTAAATATTCTATCGTGGAAAAAAAAAATTGATGAATTTTAGATTAGATACAATTAAAAAAATAAATAATTTAATGTTTAAACACAATTCACTGTCACTAAAAAAAATCAAGAAGAAATATCCCAAACTAAAATTTTATATGATTTCTAAGAATGCATGTATCCATAATTGCACACATATCAAACAATCAACTAAAGTTTAAAAGAGATGTATAAATATTTAATATTGACAAAAAAAAATACTTAATTTAACAAAGAGAGAGTGTGTGCTTGTGTGCAATCGCCTACGACAATGTTTAGAGCTAGACTTCTTCATTCTTGAAAGCTTAAGAATTCATCGTATGCATCCTTCTTCTCTCTTCCTTTGCTTTTGTTTCTTTCCTTCGTTATTTTCTCATGAATCTTAATCAAGTGAGAATTGTATAGATTTAGGGTTGATACGGTGAATTTTTCAATTTCAAATATTAATCATCAATTATCATTAAAGACTTTTTATCGTCCTTACTATAAACTTTTATTTCAGCTTTTCTTTTGGTCATCGTGATAGTCTCCATTTAAAGGTTTGTCATCTATCTTAAGAGATTCAGATAAAGCTTTATTAAAAAAAAAATTAACTAAATTAATCTCCAATGTCAACAATGTTTATTAATTTCATTAAATTTACAATTAGATTAATGTCGCAATCAACGAACCTAATTGCACGGCAAGTCATGCATTACAAAATCAAATTCTATCGCTTTATCAAAATCAATCACAATCAGTAACAAATAAGCATTAAGATATATTTTTATCCTTGCCGATTATGTTATATACTGGACAAGCACTAAGCGAACTATAGCTGCATCATCCATCATGGATGCATATTTCATTGGTGGTTATAATTTATAAAGCTACTGCACATGCATTACTGCTNATTTTCATATTTTCTTCGATATTGTTGCTTCCATTTGGTTGGTTGTTGCCTTCCTTATGTTTTCTAAGGCTTTCCAATTGAAACAATTGAGAAGATTGACCATATGGGGCAATTACTATTACTATTGCTTTTGTATACTTGTTAGTAGTGAGAACAATGAGAATTTCTATATGAACAATATATTACGCTCACTTTTAAGTTTAGTTATTTTGAGATTCTAGCTTCTTATTATTCTATCACATGGTGTTTTGCTAGATCTATTTTTATAACGTAAGATTTTTCTCTCTGTGTTGAAGTTCCATTATGTGGCTTGTTTTTTTTTATACTAGGAACTTTATGATATTGTCATTGCCCTCTTTATCTACTTATCAGTACTGGATCAAACATCATACTTATGCTTCCAGTTGGTCGTACATAACAGACATTATAGACACTACATTTTAATGGGTTGCCTTGATTTTCCACAGATAGAGCTTTGATTTTTCATCGAGTTGTGATGATGTCCAACCTTATACGAAGCAATTATACCAGCCATAAGGAATTCACTTACGTCATTATTGTGAGTTTCTTCCATTTGATGTTTATCTACTAGAAAGTTTTTTATATCTCCTATTTACTTGTTTCGGGAATGTTTTGTTAATTTGGGATTGATTTGAATATCTCTCGGTGTTTTCCAAATATTTTGTAAGGTATTGTTTNACTTATCTTTTTGGAGATTTTTCTTTTGCTTGGGCAGGGAGCTATTCTATTTGGGACTTTGATGTCATAATTTGGTATTCATGATGAAGAAAAGAGCATTGTTGAGTATTCTTGAGATTTTGTTGTGGTATATTTGACATTTCTTTTTAAAAGATTTCATCATGTATTTGTGTGCTTGGCTAAAGATGCATAAGTATATGACATGGGAGGATATTCTCTAGCATTTCTCCCATTACCTCGATGATTAATCGAGCACTTTAGAACAAATTGGTTGGTCGATATTCTTAGTTCCCCTGTTCTTACCTATTGCAGGTTCTCTTGAATGTCTAGTTCGTGGATTCTAGAGCTGTTTTTTTGCAATTGCCATTATGCTGATTTTTTTCTACAAATCTCTTTTTTCTCCTCTTTCTTGCTTTGACGATGATGAGAGGTTCGTTGCCTTCACTTCCATCCATTCTTATTGCAGCGTCCTAATTTTGCTTTAATGATCCACTAAGGCGACTCTTCTTGGATGGCTTTTTGGCAACTGAGGGGTCTATATATCCAATATAGTTTTTGCTCTCTGAGTCCAAGTGTGTTGTTCTAATCATTTTTGCTATTCAACTTGTCATTTTAATTTTGTTTGTTCCTTTATTTTTTTATTGGAAAAAAATTCTTTGGTGAATAATTTTGTAATTTTAACCTTTTTTTTAATGAAAATTTGGGGTGGGCTCTTAGTTTTCCCGAGAAAAATCTTCTTAGCCTTAACACAATCATTTGCATTAATTTTTTGTTAAAATTTATAGAGTAGAAGTGTCATCAATAATATTTTATCGAGCACAAATCTCGATGCAGTTTTATAAATGAACTTTCAAATTCAAATTCAACACCCTCTGAGCCCCATTTTCCGTTAGTTTATAGTTAATTTGACCGCCACGATAGGATGAACCCAATGATACCATTTAAATGTAGATCAAGTAGTCGAAGCACATTTGGAGGCTTTGGATCGTTAATTTAATAATCAAATGAGGTCCAAATTAGACATATTTATAGTCAAATCGAGCATCTCGACTAGAGAAACCTAACAAGCCTAAGATCACTTAATTTCATGGTCACTAAGGTTATCAAATTATTAACAATCCATTTATAATCAATGAGGATCAACATGGACCGTCTGATCAAATGATTAGGGAATTTATGCACCAAAAGACCAAAATGCCCCACTCCAAAAACCTATAAATAGGTCCCCCTTTTCACTTGATAGGGAGAAAGAAGAAGAGAAGTTGAAAAAAAAAATCTCATAGCCTATTTTGGAGATAATTCCTGGAAAATAGCCACCAACTTCCGTAGCACCACCGACGACCGTTGCTCATCAGCCATCGTCGACCATCATTGTCCACCACTGCTTGCCGTCGTCGACGACCACTGGTCGTTGGCAACCCTTGGTTGTAGTTTTATAGCAAAAATATGGTTGTTATGTCTAGCAAATGTATTCTCTTTGAGTTGTATAAAGATAAGTGTACCTTTTAGTGGAAAATTATAACCTTGATCTCCCTGTTGCAAGAAAAAGGAGCACCCCAGCACTTACAGCCCAAAGTGGATTACTTTGACTCGACTAAACTCGGTGGTTTTTTCATTTTCTAGTTCTTTTCCACGTAAAAAAACTGAGTGTATCATCCTGCTGGTTCATGTTTTCTGTGTATAGGATCTTCCAATAATGCTAAGAAATTAAAACACTACTCTAACGGCTCAATTTTTTGGGCACTCGAATTTGTTATCAATGTGGCTTTGATATCAAGTGATAGAATTGGTGTCTAACATATTTCATAACTATTGAACCACAAAACTTTCATGTTAAATGCAATCTTGGCATCATGCAACACACCTTCGCATCTTATGTAAGAGAGAAGTGAATTAAACATCGGCGAAGAATGTAAATACAATTTTATTTTTAAAAACTAAACTAATGATATTTTTATGTAATATGAAAGATCTGCAGTATAAACATAAAAATAAAAGTATGTTTTTTAGATATGTAAATATATAGAAATTGAGAGTTATGCATTTTAATGCTCCCACTTAATATAATTTGAAAGATTACATTGTTCTATAATACTAATAGATCAAATACAACAAAATATACAAAATAAAGACTAAAATTAAAAAAAATGAAAGATCTAGCCATCTAAAGAACACTTACATAAAAATTATTATACATGCATGCCACACAAATTTTATGCATCTATATATCTAATTCTTAAAACTTTCATATTTGCAAGCATATCAATTATTATCTTTTAAAATTGTAGCACATCTTTTCAAGCATAGATTTATAACATCAAAATGTTATAAATGCAAATATTATAAAAATTGTGTGGTACAACTGTAAATTTTCCTAAAAAATAATGAATGGGCAAAATTGTAAAAAATGTGCAGCAAAAACCAATTATACATGCCAATGAGCAAATAACAAATTAATACCACATCTGGGTAGAAGAACATTACATTACAATCATTTAATAACTCATTTTCCAAAATACATTTTGTAAGCACGTGAAATCAAATGAAACCACATGCCTCCAAAATAAAATCAATCGTTGCAAATTGTGCAGATTGCTGTTGAATGGCCTTCAGCTGCTGCAAGTGTGAAATGCTAGCAGAAAATAGCAGCAGAAGCTCAAAAACCAAGACTTCTTTCATGGCCTGAAAATTAATTCTTTTAAAGATTTCATTGGTGAGTTGTGCTCATAAGCAACTGAATCCCTCCAAAAAGTCCATCCTAATTGAAATTTATAAAAAAATTTGGGAAATTTTATTAGTAGGTTAGTTAAGGTTTGGGGCATTTACACACATACCACACAATTCTTATGATATGGGAGGATATTCTCTAGCATTTCTCCCATTACCTCGATGATTAATCGAGCACTTTAGAACAAATTGGTTGGTCGATATCCTTAGTTCCCCTGTTCTTACCTATTGCAGGTTCTCTTGAATGTCTAGTTCGTGGATTCTAGAGCTGTTTTTTTGCAATTGCCATTATGCTGATTGTTTTCTACAAATCTCTTTTTTCTCCTCTTTCTTGCTTTGACGATGATGAGAGGTTCGTTGCCTTCACTTCCATCCTATCTTATTGCAGCGTCCTAATTTTGCTTTAATGATCCACTAAGGTGACTCTTCTTGGATGGCTTTTTGGCAACTGAGGGGTCTATATATCCAATATAGTTTTTGCTCTCTGAGTCCAAGTGTGTTGTGCTAATCATTTTTGCTATTCAACTTGTCATTTTAATTTTATTTGTTNCTCTGCTTGGATGGCTTTTTGGCAACTGAGGGGTCTATATATCCAATATAGTTTTTGGTCTCTGAGTCCAAGTGTGTTGTGCTAATCATTTTTGCTATTCAACTTGTCATTTTAATTTTATTTGTTTCTTTATTTTTTGATGGAAAAAAATTCTTTGGTGAATAATTTTGTAATTTTAACCTTTTTTTCAATGAAAATTTGGGTTGGGCTCTTAGTTTTCCGGAGAAAAATCTTCTTAGGCTTAACACAATCATTTGAATTAAATTTGTATTAAAATTTATACAGTAGAAGTGTCATCAATAATATTTTATCGAGCACAAATGTCAATGCATTTTTATAAATGAACTTCCAAATTCAAATTCAACGCCCTCTGAGCCCCATTTCCAGCTAGCTTATAGTCAAATTGACCATCTCGATAGAATCAACCCAATGATACCATTCAAACGTAGATCAAGTAGTTGAAGCACATTTGGAGGCTTTGGATCGTTAATTTAATAATCAAATGAGTTCTAAATTAGACATATTTATAGTCAAATCGAGCATCTCGACTAGAGAAATCTAACAAACCTAAGATCACTCAATTTCATGGTCACTAAGGTTATCAAATTATTAACAATCCTTTTATAATTAATGTTGATCAACATTGACCGTCTGATCAGATGATTAGGGAATTTATGCACCAAAAGACCAAAATGCCCCGCTCCAAAAGCCTATAAATATGGCCTCCTTTTCACTTGATAGGGAAAAAGAAGAAGAGAAGTTGAAAAAAAAATCTCAGAGCCTATTTTGGAGATAAGTCCTGGCAAATAGCCACTGACTTCTGTAGCACCACCGACGACCGTCGCTCATCAGCCATCATCGACGATAATTGTCCACCACTGCTTGCCGCCGTCGACGATCACTGGTCGTTGGCAACCCCTGCTTGTAGCTTTATAGGAAAAATATGGTTGTTATGTTTAACAAATGTATTGTCTTTGTGTTGTATAAAGATAAGTGTATCTTTTAGTGGAAAATTGTAACATTGATCTCCCTGCTGCAAGAAAAAGGAGCACCCCGGCACTTCTAGACCCAAAGTGGATTACTTTGACTCGACTAAACCAGGTGATTTTTTCACTTTCTAGTTCTTTTCCACATAAAAAATATATATATATTAGTGTATCATCCTGCTAGTTCATGTTTTTTGTGTATAGGATCTTCCAACAATGCTAAGAAATTAAAACACTACTATAACGGGACAACTATTTTAAAAACAATATTATAGTTTCTATTTGATGGCTAGTAATTATTAAATTTATCCATATATAATGCATAAAGTGCACAGTATTTGCATTGATAAGGCTTCCATTTGGTAAAGAAAACAATAAAAAAGAAAAAAAAAAGAAAGATGATAAAAAGATAAAAATAAAACAAAAATTTGAACTAACATATAATAAAAATATGATTATTTAATTTTTTTTTTATGATAAAAGCTACAGCTAATTGTTTAGCCAAACATATAATAAAAACATTTATTATTCATTAAAGCATAAAGCATCGAGAAAACAATTTATGCAAACGGTATCATCAACTTTAACAACAACAAAATTGACAAAAACATTTTTTTTTTTTCCAAATCTACTTTTAAACAAACCTTTGCAAAAGCAAATGTTCAACCGAAGGAGGCCAAAANTCAAACGGTATCATCAACTTTAACAACAAAAAAATTTGACGAAACAATTTTTTTTTTCTTCCAAATCTACTTTTAAACAAACCTTTGCAAAAGCAAACGTTCAACCGAAGGAGGCCAAAATAATTTTGGTCAAACAATCCGAATATCATGTGGTGCACATGAGAAACCTGAATTCATTTTCTTGTTTAATTTGTTTCCTATGTAAAATTTATTTAATTCTTGATACATGATAAATAAATTTCCAACATTTTGGTATAAATCTCAACTCATTGCACGGATCTTGATGCAATTTTCTGGGCAGGAAATGTTTAAATTTTGATAAAAAGTCAACTGAAAGTCTGATTTCAGCTAGGTTACAATTAAACTGATTGGCTCAGCAAAACGGCCCCAGTGATACCATACTTGGTTCAATCCGAGTCAAATTAAGCTCATATCAAGTCATCAAATCACAATTGAAAGTTTTCTAGACATATTTGGAAGATCAAATATAAGTCAAATTTGATGAGCACATGGTTGAATCGAGTGTCTCAACAAGACAAATCCAACAAGCCCAAGATTGCTCAATTACGACATCGTTAAGACCCTCAAATGTCCATCAAATTTTGTTTTGATCAAGTGAATTTCTTCATACCGTTTGATCAAAGTGTTTTATATTTCTGCATTTATTGCACCCATAACTCTATAAATAGAGTCTCACCCATCTCATGAGGTGAGGAGCTTGAAGTCTAAGGATAGCTTAAGGCCTGAGGAAGTGCTTGAAGCATTGAGAAGGAGTTGAAGTCTAGCATCACTCATGTCACCATTGACCATCGTCGACCACCACTTGTCAGCTATCGTCGATCATCATCAATCACTGTTCATTCATTGTGACAAGTTCATACGTGCATCAACGTTGTAACTTTGGAGACTTTATAACCCTTTCCCATTTGTGGGACAGGGATATACTTGTAATCTTTAGTTTATAATGAATCTCTTCAACTGGGAAAAAAATTGCGTACGTAAGACGTACGCAGCGCTGTGTACGTTAGGGTTATACAGAGGGTACGGGGCGATTATATATGTGTTATATCCTCTATAACCTCCTTGTAATCTACATGTAACATATTTGTACCTTTTATCAAGCTCCACGGTTCTGTTTTCATATATTTGTAGGTTACAGGTAGGTTACAGGTAGGTTACGGGGAGATTACACAGAGTATAATGCTGATATAACCCTTATGTACCCTTTGTATAACCCTGACATACGCAGCGCTGCGTACGTTTTACGTACGCAATTTTTTTCCCTTCAACTGGGTCAAGCTTTGTGGTTTTTTCTCTTTACGAGTTGTTCTCATAAAAAAATTTTGGTATCACAACTGGTTGTTTTCTTTATTCTGAATGCGTGTTGAATTTTCATGCAATGTTAAGACAATAATTTATTATGATGTTGTTATGAATCTTCTAGCATATATTAATTCTTATGAATAAATTAAATGTTAGTTATGTATTCTGACTTTAGGTAAACTTATAGTAAGATTGTATAAAACATAATTAAAAACTTAAATAAAGCTTTATATATCAGTACACACATAGATAGTAGAATATGAGCAAAATGTGACATCAAATTTTTTTTATTTAATAGAAAAAATCACGTGGTCTAACTCAGTCAAACTAATTGATTAGTTGATTGTAAGTGCATACATCCACTCATCTCTTGAATTAGAGAATATGAAATTGCAAAGCTCATAATCATAGAAGTATAATAAGAATGTAGTTATAATAATCATAATTGGACTACAACAAATGTAGTTATCGGTTATAATAGTGATAGTCGGTCACAAATGCTTAAGTGATGGTTTTAATAGTATTAATTGATCATAGCGGTCATAGTTGAAAGTTGTAGCAGTAGCGGTTAGTCATAAAGATTGTGGTTGCTTGTTACAAGGTAGTAGTTGTCCAATAAGGTCAATTAGCCACAAAGGTCATAGTTGAAAGTTGTAACAATAATAGTTAGTCACAAAGGTTGTAGTTGGTTGTTGCAAAGGCCGTAGTTGGTTGTAAAGGCTATAATCGATAGTTGAAATAGAGTTAATTGGTCATAGAGGTCATAATTGTCATAATTGGAAGTTGTAACAATAGTAATTAGCCTTAAATGTCATAATTAGTTGTTGTAATAGTATCAAAAAGTCTTGTATGTCATAGTTGAAAGTTGTAATAGTAGTTTTCAATCGCAAACGTAGTAGTTGGTTATTATAATATTGATGCTTGGTTATAGAGGCAGTGACGATCGACGATGGTCGATGGTGATTGGCTGTAGCAGAAAGGTGAGGGTTGATAATAGTCAGTGGCTACGAAAACATTTGGTTATCGTAGGGTTTTCATTACACATGTTAGGCACAATTACTATATTCAAACTACGATGATTGAAAAATGGGGTAGTCAATGGTACGACGATGGATAGTGTGCAATGGTCAATGATGGCTAACGGGTAATGGTCTGCAGTGGTTGAAGGCTAACAACGATAATATTCAAATTACGATATTTGCATACATGGTTCACTCGTGGCTGGTGGTCAAAGACGGCTAGTGGTGATGACTGATGGTTGATGATTGTATGTGGCTACAGAGACATGAATGTCGTTGGGACTTTTCTTACAATATCTAGAATTCCTCTACTTCCCATTTTCTCCTCCAAGTGAAGAGAGAGAATATCTTTTTTTTCCTTTATATATATATATTCTCTTTTTTCTTTTTTATATGATGAAAAATTTTGTTTTACATTATCACAATCAAAAGAAAATCATTGACCCACGTGTGATCGAATTCCATTGCAAGATATCGCCGTCTTTGTTGACTTGAAATTGCAAACAACGCCGCCTAAAACCTCATTTAAAAACCTCAAGCCAACGAGTTCAATCCAATCTCGGCATCTCACCCACCACCTTCTGCAGATAGAAAAAAANGAGAGTTATGCATTTTAATGCTCCCACTTAATATAATTTGAAAGATTACATTGTTCTATAATACTAATAGATCAAATACAACAAAATATACAAAATAAAGACTAAAATTAAAAAAAATGAAAGATCTAGCCATCTAAAGAACACTTACATAAAAATTATTATACATGCATGCCACACAAATTTTATGCATCTATATATCTAATTCTTAAAACTTTCATATTTGCAAGCATATCAATTATTATCTTTTAAAATTGTAGCACATCTTTTCAAGCATAGATTTATAACATCAAAATGTTATAAATGCAAATATTATA
>JXCR01148002.1:182535-205243 GCA_002079205.1 Phalaenopsis hybrid cultivar
GTTGTGCTAATCATTTTTGCTATTCAACTTGTCATTTTAATTTTATTTGTTTCTTTATTTTTTGATGGAAAAAAATTCTTTGGTGAATAATTTTGTAATTTTAACCTTTTTTTCAATGAAAATTTGGGTTGGGCTCTTAGTTTTCCGGAGAAAAATCTTCTTAGGCTTAACACAATCATTTGCATTAAATTTGTATTAAAATTTATACAGTAGAGGTGTCATCAATAATATTTTATCGAGTACAAATCTCAATGCATTTTTATAAATGAACTTCCAAATTCAAATTCAACGCCCTCTAGGCCCCATTTTCAACTAGCTGATAGTCAAATTGATTGCCTCGATAGGATGAACCCAATGATACCATTTAAACGTAGATCAAGTAGTCGAAGCACATTTATAGGCTTTGGATCGTTAATTTAATAATCAAATGAGGTCCAAATTAGACATATTTATAATCAAATTGAGCATCTCAACTAGAGAAATCTAACAAGCCTAAAATCACTCAATTTCATGGTCACTAAGGTTATCAAATTATTAACAATCCATTTATAATCAGTGAGGATCAACATAGACAGTCTGATCAGATGATTAGGGAATTTATGCACCAAAAGACCAAAATGCCGCGCTCCAAAAGCCTATAAATAGGTCCCCCTTTTCACTTGATAGGGAGAAAGAAGAAGAGAAGTTGAAAAAAAAAATCTTATAGCCTATTTTGGAGATAAGTCCTGGCAAATAGCCACCAACTTCCGTAGCAATACCGACGACCGTCGCTCATCAGCCATCGTCGACCATTAATTTCCACCACTGCTTGCCGCCGCCGACGACCACTGGCCGTTGGCAACCCCTGCTTGTAGTTTTATAGCAAAAATATGATTGTTATGTCTAACAAATGTATTTTCTTTGTGTTGTATAAAGATAAGTGTATCTTTCAGTGGAAAATTGTAAATTTGATCTCCCTGCTGCTAGAAAAAGGAGCACCCCAACACTTACAGACCCAAAGTGGATTACTTTGACTCGACTAAACCCGGTGATTTTTTCACTTTCTAGTTCTTTTCCACATTAAATAAATAAAAAATAAAAAAAAAAAAAAAAAAAACTTAGTGTATCATCCTGCTGGTTCATGTTTTCTGTGTGTGTATAGGATCTTCCAATAATGCTAATAAATTAAAACACTACTCTAACGGGACAACTATTTTAAAAACAATATTATAGTTTCTATTTGATGGCTAGTAATTATTAAATTTATCCATATATAATGCCTAAAGTGCACAGTATTTGCATTGATAAGGCTTCCATTTGGTGAAGAAAACAATAAAAAAAGAAAAAAAAAAGAAAGATGATAAAAAGATAAAAATAAAAAAAAATTGAACTAACATATAATAAAAATATGATTATTTAAATCTTTTTTTATGATAAAAGCTATAGCTAATTGTTTAGCGAAACAGATAATAAAAACATTTATTATTCATTAAAGCATAAAGCATCGAGAAAACAATTTTTTTTTTTTTCCAAATCTACTTTTAAACAAACCTTTGCAAAAGCAAATGTTCAACCGAAGGAGGCCAAAATAATTTTTGGTCAAACAATCCGAATATCATGTGGTCCACATGGGAAACCTGAATTCATTTTTTTGTTTAATTTGTTTCCTATGTAAAAATTATTTCATTCTTGATACATGATAAATAAATTTCGAACATCCGGTATAAATCTCAACACATTGCACGGATCTTGATGCACCTTCTGGGCGGGAATTGTTTAAATTTTGATAAAAAGTCAACTGAAAGTCCGATTTCAGTTAACTTACAATTAAACTGATTGGCTCAGTAAGACGGCCCCAGTGATACCAAACTTGGTCCAATCCGAGTCAAATTAAGCTCATATCAAGTCATCAAACCACAATTGGAAGTTTTCCCGACATATATGGTAGATCAAATATAAGTCAAATTTGATGAGCACATGGTTGAATCGAGTGTCTCAACAAGACGAATCCAACATGCCCTAGATTGCTTAATTATGACATCGTTAAGACCCTCAAATGTCAATCAAATGTTGTTTGATCAAGTGAATTCCTTCAGACAGTTTGATCAAAGTGTTTTATATTCATACATTAATTGCATCCGGAACTCTCTAAATAGAGTCTCACCCATCTCATGAAGGGATGAGCTTGAAATCTGAGGATAGCTTATGGCCTGAGGAAGCGCTTGAAGCATTGAGAAGGAGCTGAAGTCCAGCATCACTCCTGCCACCATTGACCACCGTCGACCACCACTTGTCAGGTGCCGTCGATCATCATCAATCACTGTTCATTCATTGTGACAAGTTCATATGGGCATCAACTTTGTAACTTTGGAGACTTTATAACTCTTTCCCATTTGTGGGATGGGGATATACTTGTAATCTTTAGTAATAATGAATTTCTTCAACTGGGAAAAAAAATTGCGTGTGTAAGACGTACGCAGCGCTGCGTACGTTAGGGTTATACAGAGGGTACGGGGCGGTTATATCCGCGTTATATCCTCTATAACCTCCATGTAATCTGCATGTAACCTATATGTACCTTTTATTAAGCTCCACGGTTCTATTTTCATATATTTTTAGGTTACAGGTAGGTTACGGGGAGATTACAGAGGGCCTAATGCGGATATAACCCTTATGAACCCTCTGTATAACCCTGACGTATGCAGCGCTGCGTACGTTTTACGTACGCAATTTTTTTCCCTTCAACTGGGTCAAGCTTCGTGATTTTTTCTCTTTACGGGTTTTCCACATAAGAAAATTTTGGTATCACAGTTGGTTGTTTTCTTTATTCTGAATGTGTGTTGAATTCTCATGCAATGTTAAGACAATAATTTATTATTCTGATGTTATGAATCTTCTAGCAGACATTAATTCTTATGAATAAATTAAATGTTAGTTATGTATTATGACTTTGGGTAAACTTATAGTAAGATTGTATAAAACATAATTAAAAACTTAAATAAAGCTTTATATATTAGTACACACATAGATAGTAGAATATGAGTATAATGTGACATCAAAATTTTTTTATGTGGAAAAATCGTGGAAATAGAAAAAATCACGGGGTCTAACTCAGCCAAACTAATCGATTATTTGATTGTAAGTGCATACATCCACTCCTCTTGAATTAGAGAATATGAAATTGCAAAGATCATAATCATAGAAGTTAATAGGAATGTAGTATAATAATCATAATCGGACTACAACAAATGTAGTTATCGGTTATAATAGTGATAGTCGGTCACAAATGCTTAAATGATGGTTGTAATAATATTAATTGATCATAGCAGTCGTAGTTGAAAGCTGTAGCAGTAGCGATTAGTCATAAAGATTGTGATTGTTTGTTACAAGGTAATAGTTGTCCAATAAGGTCAATTAGCCACAAATGTCATAGTTGAAAGTTATAACAGTAATAATTAGCCACAAATGTTGTAGTTTGTTGTTGCAAATGTCATAGTTGGTCATAAAGGTTATAATCGATAGTTGCAATAGAGTTAATTGGTCATAGAGGTCATAATTGTCATAATTGGAAGTTGTAACAATAGTAATTGACGTTAAATGTCATAATTAGTTGTTGCAATAATATCAATAGGTTTTGTATGTCATAGTTGAAAGTTGTAATAGTAGTTGTCAGTCGCAAACGTAATAGTTGGCTATTATAATATTGATGCTTGGTTTTAGAGGCGGTGAAGACCGATGGTGGTCGATGGTGGTTGGTGGTAGCCGAAAGACAAGTGTTGATAATAGTCAGTGGCTATGAAAACATTTGGTTATTGTAGGGTTTTCAATACACATGTTAAGCACAATTAATATATTCAAACTACGATTATTGCAAACAGGGGTAGTCAATGGTCAACGACGGTGGACAGTGCCGGCTGGCAATCGTCAACGATGGCTGATGGGCAATGGTCCGCAGTGGTTGATGGCTAACAATGATAGTATTCGAATTACGATATTTGCATACATGGTTCACCGATGGCTGGTGGTCAACGACGGCTAGTGGTGATGACTGGTGGTTGATGATTGCATGTGGCTACAGAGACATGAATGTGGTCGGGACTTTTCTCACAATATCTAGAATTCCTCTACTTCCCATTTTCTACTCCAAGTGAAGAGAGAGAATATCTTCGCTTTCCTTTATATATATATATATATATATATGTATTTCTCTTTTTTCTTTTTTATATGATGAACAATTTTGTTTTACATTATCACAATCAAAAGAAAATCAAGATCGATTTTGGCTACAATTTAAAACATTTTAGTAACAATTCAATCAATAAAAGTTCAAAGTAAAAGTTGAAATCATTGACCCTCGTGTGATCGAATTCCATTGCAAGATATCGCCGTCTTTCTTGACTTGAAATTGCAAACAACGCCGCCTAAAACCTCATATAAAAACCTCAAGCCAACGAGTTCAATCCAATCTCGGCATCTCACCCACCACCTTCTGCAGATAGAAAAAAATGGAAGCATTTCCGATTCAGTTCTGCCGAGCCGTGAGATCCTACTGGCTTCGCCGACGCTATGGGCGGCTCGAAAGAAGCAACAAGAAGACCGTGAAGGTCGCCCGGCTTGGTGGCGACACCGGTTTTCGCCGACCGGTCAGGCTCCGGCGGGTCTTCCGGATCCGGTTTAAGATGCTCTCGCCGGTCCGCTTACTGACGAGGCTCCGGGACGCTTACGTGGACGCCATGCTTGGGCTGGCCGGAAAGGGGTCGAGCCTGTCCACCTCGACCGGGGCAGAGGCTCTCCTGAATCGGCGGATTCCGAAGGCCCGACAAGGGAAGCTTGAACCGGGTTATTTCGAGCGCCGGTTGCTGCTTGAGATCTGCCGGTCCATCCGGGACTCCGGGGTGTTGGCCGTTGATCGAAGGGACGACGAAATCGTTGGGAGTTGATATGGTTCTCTGAACAGCGGCCCTTCGATTTCGGGAAAAATTATTCCATATCGATCCGGACCTGATTTACGGTCTTGATGTATTTCGGTAAACTCCACCTCAAATTTTTTTTTTAAAAAAATGGAAATAGACCGTAAATCACCGTGATCTACGGTCAAGATCGGACACTACATACAGAGATGCATACAGCGTCCGTCCGTATACAATAATTTCTCCGTTTCCTGGGGCACAATCGATTTTACCTTTTGTTTGTTTGTTTTTGTCTATTTTTTTTTTCTTTTTGTCTCTGCTTTGTTGGGTAAATATGTAAATTTATTCTCCTTGTTTTATCAACAAACTTGAAGCCTCTGAGATGTGAAAAAATATTGACGCAAAGTTAAATCGAGATAATGTATGACAATATATTTTAATATGATCGGACGACGGACGATGGATGACGGACGACAATAAATTTTCTGGGATACAGGATACACTTCCTCCATGTTAAGCAATTGAGAGGATTTTATTAGATTTTTTTTATGCACCTTTTTTATTATTGAATCGAGTATTTAGGAAGGGCTAACATGTTTGAAGTCAACATATGTATTCATCTTGCATGCATTTTGTATTATTTCAAGAAAATAAGATTTTCATCTATTGAGGTCACTGATATTTATTATATATGTCCCGAAACATTTAATTTACACTTTAAGAACTATTAGGGGTTCTTCACTCTTCATTGTCATCTCTCCTCTCCTTCATTGTTTCTCCTGCTTATAAAAGAAAAATTTTACATTCGGAGTCCGAACACAGCTCTATATGCAGACTTCTAGTAATATCTCGTCACGTGTGCTACATCGCGGAGACTATTGGGGGTTATTGGAGTGAAACTGCAGAGATTATTAGGGGGTTATTGTGAGGGTTAATGTAGGGAGTTATTGAAATGAAACTGTGAAGATTATTGAGAGGTTATTAGAGGGTTGTTGTGGGGGTTATTGCAGAGATGTTATTAAAGGTTAGGTTACTAGAGTGGAAGTCCAAAGGCTATTGGATGGTTATTAAGGCATTATTGGAGTTAATACCTCAATGAGTCCCAAATAACATCCGTAGTTTCACTTCAATAACCCTCGCAATTATACTTTAATAACCCCTGTGATTTTATTTTAATATTTTTTTAGGTTGGCCTTGATATAATACACATGATAGTATTGATGCGTGCTAGAAAATTCGCGGCGGTAGAGTAATGAATTATCGTCTTAGCGTTGCACGAGAATTCAGNCCTCCGAACAGCGGCCCTTCGTTTCCTGGGGGCACAATCGGTTTTACCTTTTGTTTGTTTGTTTTTTTTATTTTTTTTTCTTTTTTGTCTCTGCTTTGTTGGGTAAATATGTAAATTTATTTCTCCTTGTTTTATCAACAAACAATGTATGATAATATATTTTAATATGATTGGACGACGGACGACGGACGGACGACGTACGACGGACGACGGACGACAATAATTTTTCTGGGATACCGGGTACACTTCCTCCGCGTTAAGCAATTGAGAGGATTTTATTAGATTTTTTTTTATGCACCTTTTTTATTATTGAATCGAGTATTTAGGAAGGGCAAACATATTTGAAGTCAACATATGTATTCATCTTGCATGCATTTTGTATTATTTCAAGAAAATAAGATTTTCATCTATTGAGGTCACTAATCATATTTATTATTTAATTTACACTTCAAGAACTATTACCACTTGTCTCCTCTCTTCATTGCCATCTCTCTTCTCCCTCATCGTTACTCCTGCCTATAAGAGAAAAATTTTACATCCAGAGTCCGGACACAGTTCTGTGTGTAGACTTCCAGTAATATCTCGTCACGTGTGTTATATCGCAGAGGTTATTGGGGGTTATTGAAGTGAAACTGCAGAGATTATTAGGGGGTTATTGTGAGGGTTAATGTAGGGAGCTGTTGAAATGAAACTGTGAAGATTATTGAGAGGTTATTAGGGGGGTTGTTGTGGGGGCTATTGCAGAGAGGTTATTAAGGGTTAGGTTACTGGAGTGGAAGTCCATAGGCTATTGGGTGGTTATTAACATTATTGGAGTTAATACTTCAATGAGCCTCCAAATAACATCCGCAGTTTCACTTCAATACCCTCGCAATTATACTTTAATAACCCTTGTGATTTTATTTTATTATTTTTTAAAGTTGGCTTGATATAATACAGTATTTTACACGTTTCCGTCTGCAAAACCCCACGCATAAGCATTGTTCCTCCACGCTTCCTAAGCCCTCACGTGGCATCTCTCATCTACCCATGCTGTTGCGAAATCGAGCTCACCAAAACGGGGGATTATTGCGTGCGGACACCGCATGCATCTCTACATGCGGTGTTCGATCCTGGCCGTAGATCACGGTGATCTACGGTCAGGATTATTTCCGTTTTTTTAAAAAAAAAATAAAAAATTTTAGGTAGGGCCCACCGAAATACATCAGGACCGTTACGGTCCGGATCGGTGTCCGCACGCAAGGCATGGAATAATTTTTCCCTCTTCAGCGGCAGCAAGCCATTAAATCATCCCTCCCCACGCCGCTGCGTCATCACTGGCAGCAAACTGATTCGGATCTCCCTCTCCATTTTAATTCACGAATCTACTCTCTGCCGCTTCTTCTCCCCGCTGCCCGAGACAGCAGCGCCGTCATTTCGCTATCCACGCAGCATACACCTGCATCTTATCCAATTCGGCGATCTTATCAGCGAATCAGCGATAAACAGCTCCAGCATGCCCATTTATCCCCAGGCTGCATCAAATCTTCTGTCGACCCAGCGTCATCTCTCTCCCCACCGAAATTCCATCTTCCGCATGCCCATCCTCACCGCAGCTTTCCTTCGCCCCATGCGCTCTAATACCTGCAGGAAGAAGCTGCTAAGACGCAGTCGCAGCGAGATGACAGCTTGGACTGTATAAGCACGAAGAGAGGGAGATTCTTAGGGCGTTCATATGTAAAAACCTCTTCAAATAAGATTAACAAGAATAGTTAGTGTATTAAATGCATGATTTTTTTTCTTAATTGATAGTTCCTTTATTTTGTTTATATTTCTAATTGATAAGAAATGGTTGTGATTTTTATGAAATATTTCAAGTGACATAAAAATTACAATATGGATTTTTCTTATATTATATATATGAATTATTTTAACAATAAATAGTTGAGTTCGAATGAACTTCATGTGTTCTAATTAAATTATCGAGAAACGGTAATGGCAAAAAGCACCCTTATTTGAGATGACTAACTGAGATGGTCGTCGTAAGTGGATCGGCAACGCTAGAATGGAAAATTAGCATCTTAGGGTCTGTTTGGGGCAGCTTATAAGTGCGGCGGCGTTTTTGACGCCGCCGCACCGTTTGTTTTGCGTGTTTGCGCAGCTTATCAAAAACGCCGCCGCACCGTTTGTTTTGTGCGTTTGCGCAGCTTATTAAATAAGCCGGTTTCCAATTCGGAGAAAAGCTGATCGCGGGTCGCGATCAACGTTTCGAACGCGCGATTGGGGATATTTTACGCGTACGCCTTCTGCCCTAAAACATTATTCGCACTCTCCGCTTCCAGTGTCACTGTTCCTCGCGCCAAAGCAGCACCGCTGTGCCTTGCACCGAAGTGCCGTTTCTTCATTGTTCCTCACCTCCGCCGAAGACCCGCGCTTCCTCTGCCGAAGGTTTGGTATTCATCCTTCAAAGCTCCGCTCTGCCGCCTCCGCCGAGGAAACCTTGCTCCGTTTCCGCTCCGCCAAAGGCAGCTTCCGCTCATACTTTGGTAAGAAATCTGGATCTTACCTTATCTCATTCATCTCTTCTTCCCTCTTAAATCTTTCCCTGAGAATCTCACCCCCACTTTTTAGGTTTGCCCTCACTGATTCCGTTCGGCCTGCTCTTCCTTGTCGGCGAGCTCCTTCTTTGACATTCTCGGAAGGTAAAACTTATTCCTTGCCCATTTATTCCTTTTCTTCACATTAATAATTTTTTCATTTGCAATGATAGGTAGATGAACTGACATGTGATAAAATATTCATTTATTTTTATCTAATTTTATGTGATTCGTCCATGTAAATAAAATGAGGACGNTCTCCGAACAGCGGCCCTTCGTTTCCTGGGGGCACAATCGATTTTACCTTTTGTTTGTTTGTTTTGTTTTATTTTTTTTCTTTTTTGTCTCTGCTTTGTTGGGTAAATATGTAAATTTATTTCTCCTTATGTTATCAACAAACAATGTATGATAATATATTTTAATATGATTGGACGACGGACGACAATAATTTTTCTGGGATACCGGGTACACTTCCTCCGTGTTAAGCAATTGAGAGGATTTTATTAGATTTTTTTAATGCACCTTTTTTATTATTGAATTGAGTATTTAGGAAGGGCAAACATTTTTGAATTCAATGTATTATTTCAAGAAAATAAGATTTTCATCTATTGAGGTCACTAATCATATTTATTATATATAAGCCCGGAAACATTTAATTTACACTTCAAGAACTATTACCACTTGTCTCCTCTCTTCATTGCCATCTCTCGTCTCCTCATTGTTACTCCTGCCTATAAGAGAAAAATTTTACATCCGGAGTCCGGACAGCTCTGTATGCAGACTTCTAGTAATATCTCGTCACGTGTGTTACATCGCGGAAGTTATTAGAGGTTATTGAAGTGAAACTATAGAGGTTATTAGGGGATTATTGTGAGGGTTAATGTAGGGAGTTAATGAAACTGTGAAGATTATTGAGAGGTTATTAGGGGGGTCGTTGTGGGGGTTATTGCAGAGAGGTTATTAAGAGTTAGGTTACTGGAGTGGAAGTCTATAGGCTACTGGGTGGTTATTAAGACATTATTGGAGTTAATATCTCAATGAGCCTCCAAATAACATTCGCACTTTCACTTTAATACCCTCGCAATTATACTTTAATAACCCTTGTGATTTTATTTTATTATTTTTTAAAGTTGGCTTGATATAATACAGTATTTTACACGTTTCCGTCTGCAAAACCACACGCATAAGCATTGTTCCTCCACACTTCCTAAGCCCTCACGTGGCATCTCTCATCTACTCATGCTGTTGCGAAGTCGAGCTCACCAAAACATCGCCACCTCTTCGGCGGCAGCAAGCCATTAAATCATCCCTCCCCACGCCACTGCGTCATCACTGGCAGCAAACTGATTCGGATCTCCCTCTCTCCATTTTAATTCACGAATCTACTCTCTGCCGCTTCTTCTCCCCGCTGCCCGAGACGGCAGCGCCGTCATTTCGCTATCCACGCAGCAAATCACCTGCATCTTATCCAATTCGGCGATCTTATCAGCGANATCCCTCCCCACGCCGCTGCGTCATCACTGGCAGCAAACTGATTCGGATCTCCCTCTCCATTTTAATTCACGAATCTACTCTCTGCCGCTTCTTCTCCCCGCTGCCCGAGACAGCAGCGCCGTCATTTCGCTATCCACGCAGCATACACCTGCATCTTATCCAATTCGGCGATCTTATCAGCGAATCAGCGATAAACAGCTCCAGCATGCCCATTTATCCCCAGGCTGCATCAAATCTTCTGTCGACCCAGCGTCATCTCTCTCCCCACCGAAATTNCGAATAAGCGATAAACAGCTCCGGCATGCCCATTTATCCCCAGGCTGCATCAAATCTTCTGTCGACCCAGCGTCATCTCTCTCCCCACCGAAATTCCATCTTCCGCATGCCCATCCTCACCGCAGCTTTCCTTCGCCCCATGCGCTCTAATACCTGCAGGAAGAAGCTGCTAAGACGCAGTCGCAGCGAGATGACAGCTTGGACTGTGTAAGCACGAAGAGAGGGAGATTCTTAGGGCGTTCATATGTAAAAACCTCTTCAAATAAGATTAACAAGAATAGTTAGTGTATTAAATGCATGATTTTTTTTCTTAATTGATAGTTCCTTTATTTTGTTTATATTTCTAATTGATAAGAAATGGTTGTGATTTTTATGAAATATTTCAAGTGACATAAAAATTACAATATGGATTTTTCTTATATTATATATATGAATTATTTTAACAATAAATAGTTGAGTTCGAATGAACTTCATGTGTTCTAATTAAATTATCGAGAAACGGTAATGGCAAAAAGCACCCTTATTTGAGATGACTAACTGAGATGGTCGTCGTAAGTGGATCGGCAACGCTAGAATGGAAAATTAGCATCTTAGGGTCTGTTTGGGGCAGCTTATAAGTGCGGCGGCGTTTTTAAAAACGCCGCCGCACCGTTTGTTTTGCGCGTTTGCGCAGCTTATTAAATAAGCAGGTTTTCGATTTGGAGAAAAGCTGATCGCAGGTCGCGATCAGCGTTTCGAACGCGCGATTGGGGATATTTTACGCGTACGCCTTCTGCCCTAAAACATTATTCGCACTCTCCGCCTCCAGTGTCACTGTTCCTCGCGCCAAAGCAACACCGCTGTGCCTTGCACCGAAGTGTCGTTTCTTCGTTGTTCCTCCGCTCCGCCGAAGACCCGCGCTTCCACTGCCGAAGGTTTGGTATTCCTCCTTCAAAGCTCCGCTCTGCCGCCTCCGCCGAGGAAACCTTGCTCCGTTTCCGCTCCGCCAAAGGCAGCTTCCGCTCATACTTTGGTAAGAAATTTGGATCTTACCTCATCTCATTCATCTCTTCTTCCCTCTTAAATCTTTTCCTGAGAATCTCACCCCCGATTTTTAGGTTTGCCCTCACTGATTCCGTTCGGCCTGCTCTTCCTTGTCGGTGAGCTCCTTCTTTGACATTCTCGGAAGGTAAACTTATTCCTTGCCCATTTATTCCGTTTCTTCACATTAAGAATTTTTTCATTTGCAAGGATAGGTAGATGAACGGACATGTGATAAAATATTCATTTATTTTTATCTAATTTTATGTGATTCGTCCATGTAAATAAAATTAGGATGNTATGAATTGTTATATATTACATAACTTTTGCACATAAAATTATTAATTATGAATTGGAATTTTTGGTGGAATTCTCATCCATTGTATTCTTAATTATGAATTGTTATGAAGTGTACTATGCTTAGAAGAAAAGATAAGTATATGATGCTTGCATGAGATATGTGAAGGCCGAGATAAACAATACAGAAACGTTGAGTAGTAAAGCAAGCTCTGATGGAATTCTCATCCATTGTATTCTTGTTTTGGAATACTTATGTAAATATTTAATTGATGTCTAAATGTTCATTTGTTTATAATATTTCATATCTGGATTGCTAATTGTTAATGTAGAGACGGGATGAGTTAAAGTAAAAGGTGGAAATGGATGTCAATGAGGCGATATTATAATATTTCATATCCAAATTCTGATTCAAAACAAGCATGATTATGAATATCTCGAGCTCATTGAATTTTGATTGTTTTTTGTGTTATATATTTAAATTGAAAAGTATGGGTTTTATCTTGTACTTTTGATATTTGGGTGAGATTGTGAGAAATGATTGAGGAAAAGTGCTTGTTTTGTAAATATTAATATTTCAGATTGCTATGTAATCACCCTATATTAATGTTTCAATGCTCCAAATAAGCTGTTTACAAAACGCACTAATCAAACAATTAAACTGCTTATTCAGAACAGGGGCAAAATAGTCAATTTTCCAGGATCAGCTGTTTTCCACAAGTGTCAACCAAACATCCAGACAGCTTATCCGGATCAGTTGCTCATCAGCAGATTATCAGGATAAACTGCTTATCAGCAGAAGCTGGATAAGCTGCAACTGCCCCAAACAGACCCTTAGTATTGTGCGAAAATTCATCACACACAGAAATGATAAAGAAAGGTAATAGGAGAAGAAACCGCAATTTTTTATATGAAAATCTTGGAAAGGGGAAAATCCAAGGGGCCTATATAATTGGAAGTACATGAGCCTCACTCTCCTCTTGAGTTAGAGAATATGAAATTACAATGTTGATTTGCAACTGTAGTTTAACAATAGTAGTTGTAATGGGTCGCAAAGGCCGTAGTCAATAGGGTCGTGAATTTAGCTAAAAGTTTGTTACTCGCTTGAAAATTTATTTGAATTTTGGCTCGAATCAAAATAAATGAGTCTGGCTAAAAGCCAAAATTTTGAATCGAATTTTTTCAAACCAAAATAATCTTGGGTAAAAATCGGATTGTTAACAGTCATAGTAATGTTAGGGTTGTGAATTTAGAAAATTTAGCTTGAAGAATATTAATCGCTAAAAAATTGTTTCANACAACAAATATTTTTTGTGATCTCTGTCTTAGGGAGGTGGAGCTAGGAAATAGACCTACGACATATTTTAACAAAGAATGTTGGAATAATGCTTCTGTCAAATTCAAAGAACTCACAGGCAGAGACTATGACATGATGAAATTTAAGACCTTGTATTGGTCTCAAAGAATAAATTTTGAAAGAATTTTGGTCGATGCCCTCGCCAGCATGAGCTTTCAATCATTCTGGATATGCTTGTATTCGGTGCTTTCCATAATGTTTCTGTCAACTTTTTGATACAGATGAAATTAAGACCTTGTATTTACTCTCTTTTGTGAGGAAAGCTTCAGGTTTTGAGAAACCTTTGCTCCATCAAGTTTCCTGCTTAATTAGCAATGCTTTCCAAAAGCCAATGACATCAATCAGGCAACCGGATGAAACCAAAACATGCCCAATTTTCATTTCTACATTCTTCCAACTCTCACACTAGCAGCAGCAGTGTTACTAGTTATCCTTCTCAAAATGATGAAAATTTACTCAATTCCCTGAACGGTTTTCTTATCAGTAATGTTTAAAGAAGTGCAAATCAGCATATGCACATTAGTTTGATCAAACATTATCTCGCTGCACAGCTATAGATTATTTCAGTCCAGCTCAAAGTTCATATTTGCAAACTTGGGTCCAATTAAAATTTAGACCTCAACTTTTTAATGATTTTGAAGTCATCATAGCATTCCTTGGGTTTAGATTTTTTTTGACAGAATTACATAGTTGAGCTTCTATTCCTTATGCTTTCAAATACAGTTTTTGAATAGCTGAGGAATGATTTGAATTTTGTGAGCATTTCATTGGAGACATTACACTCCTATGTATGCATCCGAATTCCATGTTATATTACATAACTTTTGCACATAAAATTATTAATGATGAATTGTTATGAATTGAAATTTTTGGTGGAATTCTCATCCATTGTATTCTTAATTATGAATTGTTATGAAGTGTACTATGCTTAGAAGAAAAGATAAGTATATGATGCTTGCATGAGATATGTGAAGGCCGAGATAAACAATACAGAAACGTTGAGTAGTAAAGCAAGCTCTGATGGAATTCTCATCCATTGTATTCTTGTTTTGGAATACTTATGTAAATATTTAATTGATGTCTAAATGTTCATTTGTTATAATATTTCATATCCGGATTGCTAATTGTTAATGTAGAAACGAGATGAGTTAAAGTAAAAGGTGGAAATGTATGTCAATGAGACGATATTATAATATTTCATATCCAAATTCTGATTCATAACAAGCATGATTATGAATATCTCGAGCTCATTGAATTTTGATTGTTTTTTGTGTTATATATTTAAATTGAAAAGTATGGATTTTATCTTGTACTTTGATATTTGGGTGAGATTGTGAGAAATGATTGAGGAAAAATGCTAGTTTTGTAAATATTAATATTTCAGATTGCTATGTAATCACCCTATATTAATGTTTCAATGCTCCAAATAAGCTGTTTACAAAACGCACTAACCAAACAATTAAACTGCTTATTCAAAACATGGGCAAAATTGTCAATTTTCCAGAATCAGCTGTTTTCCATAAGTGTCAACCAAACATCCAGACAGCTTATCCGGATCAGCTGCTCATCAACAGATTGTCAGGACAAACTGCTTATCAGCAGAAGCTGGATAAACTGCAGCTGCCCCAAACAGTCCCTTAGTATTGTGTGAAAATTCATCACACACAGAAATGATAAAGAATGGTAATAGGAGAAGAAACCTCAATTTTTTATATGAAAATCTTGGAAAGGGGAAAATCCAAGGGGCCTATATAATTGGAAGTACATGAGCCTCACTCTCCTCTTGAGTTAGAGAATATGAAATTACAATGTTGATTTGCAACTGTAGTTTAACAATAGTAGTTGTAATGGGTCGCAAAGGCCGTAGTCAATAGGGTCGTGAATTTAGCTAAAAGTTTGCTACTCGCTTGAAAATTTATTTGAATTTTGGCTCGGATCAAAATAAATGAGTCTGGCTACAAGCCAAAAATTTGAATCGAATTTTTTCAAACCAAAATAATCTTGGGTAAAAATCGGATTATTAACAATCATAGTAATGTTAGGGTTGTGAATTTAGAAAATTTAGCTTGAAGAATATTAATCGCTAAAAAATTGTTTCAAAGTTTGGCTCTATTCGAGATCAGATCAAAATAAAAGAGCAAAGCTACTAGCCAAAATTTCATATCTAATTTATTTTCAAGTTGATTTTAAGACGACCCTAACTCGCGTTGAAATTGAATCCTTAACAACCCTAATAGTTGATTTTAGCCCGTCATAAATATTGTAGACGGTGGTTGTAGCATCGGCTTGTCATAGATGCTGCATTTTAAAGTCGTGATAGTAGTCAGCCATGTAAGATTTAGATTGTAGCTTCAGGAGCATCGAACGACGATAGAGGTCGTAGCANTTAATAGTTGATTTTAGCCCGTCATAAATATTGTAGACGGTGGTTGTAGCATCGGCTAGTCATAGATGCTGCATTTTAAAGTTGTGATAGTAGTCAGCCATGTAAGATTTAGATTGTAGCTTCAGGAGCATCGAACGACGATAGAGGTCGTAGCACGTAGTTGTGAGGACTATAAACCATGTAAGTTGTAGTTGGTCACACAGATTATAGTAGTGAGTTGCAATAACTTATGTAGATCGTAGAGGTAAGAGATGGGAGTCGTATGAGGTGTGGACAACATAAGTGGTAATTGGTCACATAGGTTATAGTGGTGCGCTGCAATAACATCGATAGGCTGCAGTGGCTGAAGTTGGAAGTCACATGATTTGTGGACCACATAGGTCATAATTATTACATATGTCGTAGTGGAGAGCTGCAATAACATATTTAGGTCACATAGACCAGAGTTGAAAGTCACACAAGTTGTGGACTGCATAGGTTATTTTTGGTCCGGTAAGCCATAATACTTAGCCAAAATGGAATCAGTAGGCCATTAGAGCCAGGGTTTCGAGATATGATAATATATGTAGGTCAGAGTTGGGAGCTTCACAAGCTTTAATAATGTTCTTTAGCCGCAAAGGCAAGAGTTGGGAGCAGCATGAGCTATGATCACACATGTTGTAGTTGGGGGAATTGCACGAGTTGTGATAACATTTGTGGGCCACAAAGGTGAGAGTTGGGATCTGCATAAGATGTTATAATTTTTGTAGGGAACACAGATCAGAGCTGAGAGCTACAATATATATGATAACACCTGTAAGCCACAGAGGCCAAAGTTGCGAGCTACACGAGATGTGATAATGTCCATAGGCTTTAGAGTTCGGAGTTGGGAGCTACACAAGCTGTGATAACATCCATGGATAAAAAGCCTAGAGTTCGAAGCTGCACAATTTATGGACTTCATAGATCGTAGTAGGGAGCTCTAAGGAGAGAACTTCAGACATTTGAAAAGGGTCTTCATATGTAGGGTGTATTATTTCACCATCTTTAAATTATATTTTTGCACTATCATCATAGTGCATTGTTACAACAATTTTAGAGTGTGTTATTACACCGCATTGAGGTTCTTTATTGTCGTATCTTTGGGGTGCATTGTTCTGCTTCGTCGGGAAGCTTTATTGTTTTTTAATGTACATTGGGATGCCACAACACACACTGTGAATCTATAAGTGGCTTCGCCATGAAGAGCAAGTGACATTCTATGGTGGTCAACGGCAGTCGGTGAACGGTGGTCAATGATTGTCTGTGATTGTAGAAACAAGCGGTGTTCACTCCATGATTTGGTCATCTCTAGTTATTGGTCTATCCTACCTCTCAAGATTTCGGTAAGGTGGGTTTTATTTATATATTTGTGTTATAAATAAGAAATGAATTCAGGCCACTCTCATCAGACATCCTAGAGAAGTTCTCCCGATTCGGTCGAATTCAATGAACATTTGAATGCTTTAATGATGTTGAAATTGAATGATCTTAGCCTTGTCAGATTTAAGACGATTGATTTGACTATAGGCTTATCAGATTTGGAATCCATTTGACTTTCCCATCATGCAATGAAAGATTTCATAAGTAGCTTAACAACTTGATTTGGGCATTATTTGACTCAGATTGGAACAACTTTGGTGTCATTGGGTTTGTCTTATTTACCTAATCAGTTTGCATATAAGTTTGTTGAAATGAGACTTCTAGATGATTATTAATTAAAGTTTGAATGTTTCTTGCTAAAAAATTTCTCTAAAATTCATCCCACATCTTGAGATTCATGTCAGATGATGAAAATTTGTTAATTAAGTGAGTTTTGTTAAGGTTTGAAAGATAAGCAAAATTTGATATAACCAATGTTTCTTAATCAACATCAAAAGATAAAGAGAATGAGAAAATACATTGGACAATAAAATAACAAAGCATAGGAAATAAAGAAAGGTAAACTTGAGACCTTTTCAATATTATTAATTTGCTTAAAGGGCTAACTATTATCACAATGAGAGAGAGAGAGAGAGAGAGAGAGAGAGAAATATTGTTAGAGGTCTCCTCTGTCAATGCTTGTGGAAATGTTGTAGCCTTTTGATATCTAATAATAGTGATTAACCTATTCAACAAGCCAACCCAAAAAATAACCAAATGTAACCTATTAAATTAATCAGCCAAAAGAAGAATCTAAACATATGAAGATTCCAAGAACATTTCCTCCATCAAATCCATTTCATGTGGCATACCTTATGGTTTTCATAGATGTAGTGTTATCTTTAATATTAATCAAAATCATGATTTCTTTGATGTTAAAACAATAATCAGTTTTTGACGTCAATTTTTGATGTTGCACGCGTATGATGTCCTCTTGAACGAATTCGGGCTATTTAGTATTCATTCATAGTGTTTTTTAGCTTAAGGCATCCATCTTGACCTCATGGTGCGTGTTCTAGGAATAAAACTAGGGTCTGCAATGACTCTGCCTTGCTCGGGAGAGTCTACTCTTTGGTGGCGGGTGTTATGATATGAGATGTGTATGATGTCCATTCTAATATTTGAAGACCTTAATCTGCTTATTCGGAGCCTCCCGTGGTCAAAGGAATCCATTGAACCTTCCCAAGGGCGTTTCCGGGAAGATTAGGGTTTAAATTGTCATTCGCGAAACATTTTGGAGCTCCTGTTGGCTCCAAAGTTCTTGATGCGAGATCCACAACGATAGTTTTTTTTAGAGTTATGGGACTATAGTTTAGTTATACTTAGTTTCCCATAGCTTAAGGGCCAGAAAAATATTTCGTTGGATGCTTCTAGAGAAAATAAAAATTTTTAGGGTTAGACCGGCGTATAGGCACCAACCCCCACGAGGCTCAAAACTAAGAAGAAAAAATGTAGGAGCCAGCCTTTTGGCGCCTAGATCTAGCGCTTCGGCTCCGATATAGCCCAAAATGTAGCATAGGAGAGCAAAAAGTAGGTGTGAAGGTCGCGGCGTTGAGGCGCCAGTCCCAACGCTTAGACACGAGGGACCTAACATGAGGGTGCTAGGCCTAATGCCTAAGCATCAAGGTTGTGGCACCTAGTTGCTAGCCTACTTTCATATGACAATTTTGGGCTCAAATTTCATTAGGAAAACCTCCATTGGCAGCTGAAATTAGGAATTTTCTTGGCTAATGTGTGGATTTGCATTGGGGAGCCAAAATGTTGGTAATTATATCTCTTTTTGACCTTTTGGGGAAGGTTTTAGAAAAGGGAGAACCACCCTTTCCTTGGAGGCTTGGAGGTGAGTAGCTTGGGGGAAAGGTAAGGAGGAGGTCTTGCTCACTACAACCCCTTGCTCTTCCTTTTCCTCTTCTTTTTCAACAAAAACACTCTTCTTCTAGTTCTCTTTCATCTTCCTCTGCCATTCTCTTGAGCGTGTGAAGGAGTCTTCTTGGAGAAGATTTTACAAGAAGGAGGCCATGAAGACTGTATCTTAGAGGAGAGCTTCATCTCTTCAAAGGAGAACAAAGAGCGTCATCTCTTATAAGAAGGGAGGAGAGCTTCTTCATGACGGAGCGAACTTCGTCAAAGCAACGCTGAATCTTGAAACAACTAAAGAGAACACTTCAATCAACCTTCGCAAAGGGAAACTCCTCTAAACTCTCATGTTTTCTATTCTTAGAGCGCTTAGGTCTCGATGTTAGAGAATTTGGGCTAGGAATTTTGTGTGCTTAGAGGAAGCCCCATAAGATTAGGTGCATTACATTTNCACAAAAACACTCTTCTTCTAGTTCTCTTTCATCTTCCTTTGCCATTCTCTTGAGCGTGTGAAGGAGTCTTCTTGGAGAAGATTTTACAAGAAGGAGCCCATGAAGACTGTATCTTAGAGGAGAGCTTCATCTCTTCAAAGGAGAACAAAGAGTGTCATTACTTCTAAGAAGGGAGGAGAGCTTCTTCATGACGGAGCAAACTTCGTCAAAGCAACGCTGAATCTTGAAACAACTAAAGAGAACACTTCAATCAACCTTCACAAAGGGAAAGTCCTCTAAACTCTCATGTTTTCTATTCTTAGAGCCCTTAGGTCTGGATGTTAGAGAATTTGGGCTAGGAATTTTGTGTGCTTAGAGGAAGCCCCATAAGATTAGGTGCATTACATTTTCCTCTATGAATCCAAAGAGTAAAACCTACCCTTTTTCTTTTTACCCCAAAAATCTAAAAGTTGGGGTTGTGCAAATCCCTCCATTTGCTTCAGTGATTTCATCCATATGGACGTTTAAAATCCACCAACCTAAAAGACGAAGGCATTCTTTGGCCGTCATCTTCTCGGCCATGGAGAATCCTCCTTGTAAGAGATTTCCCACCTTGTGTCATGCAACTAGAGATGGGTGCCTTGTTACTTCATGTAATAAAGCATTGTCACACCTTTCCATTGTTTTACCTACTCTAAGTTTCCCGTGAGATCACTAGGATGAGTCTGATTTCATGGTCAAAATAGATTGGGCCACTTGTTATGCATGTTTTCACATTTATATGATTTTTGTGCATGACATGATTTTAAAATTGCATCAAAAACACTCATTTTGCATGCACCATCGATCAACTACCCATGCCAGTCTGATCAACCACTTCCGTCGGTTCTTCCAATCGGTCGCTAGTGGCTGGATCGGATCAACTGACTTATCTTCGTCGATCAGCCACCTACGTTGATTCGATCGACCACTTCCATCAGTTCGACTAATCGGTCGCCACTGGCCCGATCTTATTTGGGCGAACATACTTGACATATCATTGCGAGGTTTATCGTATGTAGGCTCTCCATGTTTAATTTGTTCTCTTGTTTGACACTTTGTCATATGTCTCTTCTTATTCAGTTCCTCTCATTTTTGAATAATTAATCTGATTCGGGAGCGAAACTTATTTAAATAAGGGAAATATAATACAATAGACAAGCTGAAAACTCCTTTTAAGATAAAAAAGAGAAAAAGTAACGAAAACAGAAACCAAACCGCAAATGGGGTGTGACAACTTCTGGGTGTAGTCACCCCCCAATGTGGGTGTGGTTACGCTTATGTGGGCTGGTCACACCTAGCCTATTTGGGGATGTTTCTTGTCATGCCACATGATAAGACCCGAAAGGCCATCCCTAAGTGAAAACAACATTCCAGACACATTCACGCTGTCCGTTTCACCATCCGGGGTCATTCAAATGATGATTCCTCATGAGGAGATCAATTTAGAGCCTGATTTGTTATCGTTGCGCCGAACAAAACTCATCATGTCTCGACCGTCTCATCAATGTATTGTCGGTTGGACNTATAAGCAAAATTTGATATAACCAATGTTTCTTAATCAACATCAAAAGACAAAGAGAATGAGAAAATACATTGGACAATAAAATAACAAAGGATAGGAAATAAAGAAAGGTAAACTTGAGACCTTTTCAATATTATTAATTTGCTTAAAGGGCTAACTATTATCACAATGAGAGAGAGAGAGAGAGAGAGAAATATTGTTAGAGGTCTCCTCCGTCAATGCTTGTGGAAATGTTGTAGCACCTTTTGATATCTAATAATAGTGATTAACCTATTCAACAAGCCAACCCAAAAAATAACCAAATGTAACCTATTAAATTAATCAGCCAAAAGAAGAATCTAAACATATGAAGATTCCAAGAACATTTCCTCCATCAAATCCATTTCATGTGGCATACCTTATGGTTTTCATAGATGTAGTGTTATCATTAATATTAATCAAAATCATGATTTCTTTGATGTAAAACAATAATCAGTTGTTGACATCAATTTTTGATGTTGCACGCGTATGATGTCCTCTTGAACGAATTCGGGCTATTTATTATTCATTCATAGTGTTTTTTAGCTTAAGGCATCCATCTTGACTCATGGTGCGTGTTCTAGGAATAAAACTAGGGTCTGCAATGACTCTGCCTTGCTCGGGAGAGTCTACTCTTTAGTGGCGAGTGTTATGATATGAGATGTGTATGATGTCCAATCTAATATTTGAGGACCTTAATCTGCTTATTCGGAGTCTCCTGTGGTCAAAGGAATCCATTGAACCTTCCCAAGGACGTTTCTGGGAAGATTAGGGTTTAAATTGTCATTCGCGCAACATTTTGGAGCTCCTGTTGGCTCCAAAGTTCTTGATGTGAGATCCATAACGATAGTTTTTTTAGAGTTATGGGACTATAGTTTAGTTATACTTAGTCTCCCATAGCTTAAGGGCCAGAAAAATATTTTGTTGGATGCTTCCAGAGAAAATAAGAATTTTTAGGATTAGACCGGCGTATAGGCACCAACCATGTGAGCCTATGCATCCAGAACAACCCCCACGAGGCTCAAAACTAAGAAGAAAAAATGTAGGAGCCAGCCTTTTGGCGCCTAGATCTAGCGCTTAGGCGCTGATATAGCCCAAAATGTAGCATAGGAGAGCAAAAAGTAGGTGTCAAGGTCGCGGCGTTGAGGCGCCAGTCCGAACGCTTAGACATGAGGGACCTAACATGAGGGTGCTAGGCCTAATGCCTAAGCATCAAGGTTTTGGCACCTAGTTGCTAGCCTACTTTCATATGACAATTTTGGGCTCAAATTTCGTTAGGAAAACCTCCATTGGCAGCTGAAATTAGGAATTTTCTTGGCTAATGTGTGGATTTGCATTGGGGAGCCAAAATGTTGGTAATTATATCTCTTTTTGACCTTTTGGGGAAGGTTTTAGAAAAGGGAGAACCACCCTTTCCTTGGAGGCTTGGAGGTGAGTAGCTTGGGGGAAAGGTAAGGAGGAGGTCTTGCTCACTACAACCCCTTGCTCTTCCTTTTCCTCTTCTTTTTCAACAAAAACACTCTTCTTCTAGTTCTCTTTCATCTTCCTCTGCCATTCTCTTGAGCGTGTGAAGGAGTCTTCTTGGAGAAGATTTTACAAGAAGGAGGCCATGAAGACTGTATCTTAGAGGAGAGCTTCATCTCTTCAAAGGAGAACAAAGAGCGTCATCTCTTATAAGAAGGGAGGAGAGCTTCTTCATGACGGAGCGAACTTCGTCAAAGCAACGCTGAATCTTGAAACAACTAAAGAGAACACTTCAATCAACCTTCGCAAAGGGAAACTCCTCTAAACTCTCATGTTTTCTATTCTTAGAGC
>JXCR01148002.1:205532-227243 GCA_002079205.1 Phalaenopsis hybrid cultivar
GTTTTTATCCTGATGATTCTCATCCCTTGTGTTGCTTCCGAGAAAGCCAGTGCCAAATTTGTTTTCACCCATTTTAACACTGAAAATGATGCCGGAATTCATAGCAAGCTGTATATATTTGTCCTGGGACTTTTGATGAGCCAGTACACATTGACAGGATATGATGCATCTGCACATATGGTAAGCAAGCATCTGTTTTCCTATTTGTTAAACTTTATCTAATTGTCCAACCTGTGCAACACATATAACCACGTTGAGTAGTGTCAAGATAGTCCATGGCAATTTGGATGGAGTTATTCTAGTCTCTGAGTTTATAAAAGTGCTAAAATAGTCTCCACACTATTTTAATTGGGGCTAAATTAGTCCTCTTTAGGTAATTATTTTATCCATATTAAAAGAGCTTGGAGACTAAATGACACTTTTATAAATTCCTGCAAAAGTCAAAGGACCATTTCGACACTTTTCTAACACCAATGCTTTACTTGGGAATAGTCCTATTCCCTGACAATTGGTTTTCTTTAATCCATTAATAGAAGGTCATTGATTCATATGTTGATACTAGAACAAACATCATNTGAACGAACAAATATTTGTTCATGTTGCTCGTGTTTGGCTCATTAACTTAGCGAATGAGTCCAACAAGAGCTTCTTAACAAGCCGAACACGAGCTATTTGCAAACAACGAACCGTTTTGATAGCCCTAATTTTAGCCAAATGTGTTGGGCATGCAAATACCAAGATGAATATTTTCTTAAATATTACTCAATGCATGTGCCTAGTATTTTTTCATAATAATATATTTAATATAATATGATTAAAATAAAAAAAAATGTTTTTGACAAATTTAATATTAAAAAAAGGACAAATTAAAAAAAATATAAATTTGATGAATTCCTAAGGCACATCTGGTTAAGTAGTTTATTGGGTCAAATTTGTAATTTGTTTTTTATTTTGTTAATCTATAAAAAAATGTATTTTTAAAATTTGCACTACTTATAGATTATCTGCGAAGTGTAAACAGCGCGGACCCGCCGNTATGATTAAATAAAAAAAATGTTTTTGACAAATTTAATATTAAAAAAGGACAAATTAAAAAAAATATAAATTTGATGAGTTCCTAAGGCACATCTGGTGAAGTAGTTTATTGGGTCAAATTTGTAATTTGTTTTTTTATTTTGTTAATCTATAAAAAAATCTATTTTTAAAATTTGCACTACTTATAGATTATCTGCGAAGTGTAAACAGCGCGGACCCGCCGTATCTTCTAACGGTTTACTCCTATTTGTGGTAATTAATTTTCTGGTCAACCATAATAGGCGTCACTGGTCCTGGCTTTCCGCTTTCGAAGGAAGATCTTTCTTCTTACTCGAATTGCAGGGATGACCCGTATCTGATATCTCGCCCTTCTGGCAGAAGAAGATCATCTCTTCTTCGCTCAAAACCCTTGTCCCATTCTGTCTTCTTTTCTTCGGATCTCGCAGAAGTCGACATGGCTTGGAAAGAGGAAAGTAGCACTCAAGCTGCTCATGGCAGCGGTTCGTTGGATTCCGGCCATGCCCGGCTTCATGAGCTCGGCTACAAGCAAGAGCTTAAGCGTGATCTCTCGTAAATATTTCTTTCCCTTTACCCTATTTCGTTGCAGTAACCCTTTTTTTGTACCGGATTGGTGGATCTTTGATTGGGTGATTTCAGGGTTTTGTCCAATTTTGCGTTCTCATTCTCGATCATATCGGTGCTCACCGGCATCACAACGCTTTACAATACGGGGCTTAGATATGGCGGTCCTCTTGCCATGACCTATGGGTGGTTCGTTGCTGGGGGGTTTACAATGATGGTGGGGCTATCTATGGCGGAGATTTGTTCTTCTTATCCGACCTCGGGCGGGCTCTATTACTGGAGTGCAAGGCTGTCGGGGGTGGAATGGGCACCCTTTGCTTCATGGATGACTGGATGGTAAGTTTGCATCAATCGTTTTCTTTTGGTTTTTTTTTCAGATCATTGTTTGGGCTTCTGATTTTGAAATATGCATTTTGATGGTTGGCAGAGGGAGGAAAAAAAATAATTTGTTTTGTTAGGTTTTTAGTTTAATAGTTTGGCTAAAATGATTGATGTTTTCTTGATCAATTATAAGGTTTTTGTCTCCTGATTATTGAAGGGATAGGTGCTAANTTTGGCAGAGGGAGGAAAAAAAAATGATTTGTTTTGTTAGGGTCTTTATTTTAATAGTTTGACTAAAATGATTGATGTTTTCTTGATCAATTATAAGGTTTTTGTCTCCTGATTATTGAAGGGATAGGTGCTAAGTATGTAGATGGAAGAGAGCTGTCATTTGTTATCTTTGTGCGTTGATACTACGTTGCAGTATTTGCGTTGCGACCTAGGGTTTGGATTAACAGTTGTCTGATAATTTAATTTATTACTAATCTTTTAAGTACGGACATTAGCATATCTTCTTCTTATAATTTTGACTGAAATTTAGGATTAAAGGTTGAAGATTGCAATTAACTCATTAAATTGTATGCTTTGAATAAAATTTCTTATGGCTATCATGTTAAAGGATTATTTGAAGTAATGATAATGCATTCGAGAAAGCTGTCTGTTTTTCTATCCTTTGGCATGGCATTCAAGCAATTCTCTCTTTGTCCTTTCATTAATCTTCATTGAACAGGAAAATTTTGGATTTTTTAAGCTGCCATATCAGTCGGTCACTGCAGTTTGAAATTCTTTCGATTGATTTTTTGCTTTTTTTTTCCTTATAATGACTAACTTTAGCACTGTATGGTCTCCTGGTTTCAAATTTTATTCGAACGACTTACAAGTTCCTTTTTGGGTTGTCTGATTCACTTGTTAGAAAATAAAAAATGGAAATGAAGGTATTTTCTTCTAAAACTAAATAACTATGCTGCATGGAATTTTTAAATTGGCTTTATTGTTGTATTTCGGTTTTTAAGTAGTTTTTTCATGCAAAGTCTCAAAACTAAGAGTCCCAAGAAATTGGGATAAGAAAGATGTTGAAGTTAATAAAAAGTAAAAGTGTCCTTTATATCCTTTCTGGGAAAACATGAAAAAGGGGTCTAGACTCTAGAGGCTGTTCAATGTAAAGGACATTGTGCACTTTTTCTTTTCCTCCTTTAGTGTTTAATGTCTATGGTAAATGAAAGCAGAATTTCGAGTTTTGTGAACCTTTATGAACAGTACTTTTCATTATTCAGGCTGTAGGACTTCTTAGATTATTCAACCAGCTAATTTAATTAATGAAAACTCATTGCATGTGAATTCCTTAGCCATATTCATGTATAGCGAGGGTTTGATTGGTAAAGTTGTCTTCAATTATTAAGAGTTTTTTTGGGATCAATTTTGTATTTTGTTTTTTGTTTTGTTTTTTCTTTTATTTTAAAAAACTTGTTTTTTAGGGTATTTTTGTACATGTTTTTTTTGTTTTATTTCTAAGAACACATTAAGATGTTTTTGAAAACATTCAAGATAATTTTAGGTGTTTTGAATGCTTTTAAAAATGACCATACTTTAATCAAACAACCAAACATGTTTTGTTTCAAATCAAAACATAAACAAAATAAAATTTTAAAATAATAAAATATAAAAGCAACTGCTAAGGGATGCCCTTTCTTCAAAATCATGAGGAGCATAAATGAGTAGATTGGGAAGGCTGATGACATATCATCTGAAACATTCTTCTTATTCAAGTTTTAAATGATTCCTTAATTGTTATATAATTATTTTAACTAGCTGCTGATACAAAATATATATCATTTATGCACATCTTGCTAAGAATTAGATGTTTTCCATTACAGTGGTGCATTAGTAAAAATTTAATTTTTAGGTTTTCCCTTTCGGGCAAATTAATGAAAATACAGAGATACTTGGTGCCCAAAAGTTTGAATATAGAATTTGTGCCCAGATATTAGATGGCATATGGAATATGAAATAAAAAAGTACATGGAAATGTCATTGTATTGATCTTAGATTACTTCATAAGTTTTTGATAATTTAAATCAAAATTTTGCAGGTTTAACATCGTTGGACAGGTAATATATGTTCCTGAAATTGGAGATCAAAACCTCCAGTTTCACAGGAGGATGATGGTTTCTTTTTAAGCTACATCATTCTTTTGTTATTCTTCTTAGTCATTGAAAACATTCTCTTGGCAGTGGGCAGTAACTACAAGTGTAGATTTCTCATTAGCACAACTTATCCAAGTCATCATCCTTCTCAGTACTGTGGGAAATAATGGTGGAGGTTACTTAGCCTCCAAATATGTTGTTATTGCCTTTCATGGTGGGATTCTTCTTATTCATGCCATCATAAACAGTCTTTCAATTAGATGGCTATCATTTTTTGGACAGCTTGCTGCTGTATGGAATGTTCTAGGTAAAGTATCGTCTTTAAATTTCCTTTTCAGCTTCTTAAACAGAAATATCCTTATTCTGAAATTTTAATTTAAACTTAAAGTTGAGTCCTTTTTTTTTTTTTTAAAAGGTGTTTTTATCCTGATGATTCTCATCCCTTGTGTTGCTTCCGAGAAAGCCAGTGCCAAATTTGTTTTCACCCATTTTAACACTGAAAATGATGCCGGAATTCATAGCAAGCTGTATATATTTGTCCTGGGACTTTTGATGAGCCAGTACACATTGACAGGATATGATGCATCTGCACATATGGTAAGCAAGGATCTGTTTTCCTATTTGTTAAACTTTATCTAATTTTCCAACCTGTGCAACACATATTACCACGTTGAGTAGTGTCAAGATAGTCCATGACAATTTGGATGGAGTTATTCTAGTCTCCGAGTTTATAAAAGTGCTAAAATAGTCTCCGCACTATTTTAATTGGGGCTAAATTAGTCCTCTTTAGGTATTTATTTTATCCATATTAAAAGAGCTTGGAGACTAAATGACACTTTTATAAATTCTGGGATTAAAAAGCCCCCCCTGCAAAAGTCAAAGGACCATTTTGACACTTTTCTAACACCAATGCTTTACTTGGGAATAGTCCTATTCCTTGACAATTGGTTTTCTTTAATCCATTAATAGAAGGTCATTGATTCATATGTTGATACTAGAACAAACATCATTCTTTTACACTTTTCCAGTTCTTGGGCAAACAATTTTGCCTACTTTCTGAAGCTCTGATGCCTCAGTATTCTGCTTGTTGTTAAAGAACCCAGAGTAATAAAATTTAACAAAGTTTGCAAATTGAACTTATTTCCTTCAGACTGAAGAAACTAAAAATGCAGACATAAATGGACCAAAAGGAATAATTAGTGCCATTGGTATATCTATTATTGCTGGTTGGGGGTACCTACTTGGTATCACATTTGCTGTTACCAACATCCCATATCTTTTGAGCATTGACAATGATGCTGGTGGTTATGCAATTGCTGAGGCATTTTACCTTGCATTTAAGAGCAGATATGGCAGTGGAGTTGGTGGCATCATATGTTTGGGAATTGTTGCCATTGCCATATTCTTTTGCGGCATGAGTTCCGTGACAAGCAACTCGAGGTAATGGACACTTGATTTATTAAAGATCTATCTTTTAAATTGATTATTATGAATAAATATTTGAAAGCTTGATTTTTTTTACAATTTTATTTCTAAGAAGTTAAAAGTGTTTGTGTTGGTTTTGTGATAGTTGGATCATTGAATTATTGTTGGTNTAACTCGAGGTAATGAACACTTGATTTATTAATGATCTATCTTTTAAATTGATTATTATGAATAAATATTTGAAAGCTTGATTTTTTTTTTTAATTTTATTTCTAAGAAGTTAAAAGTGTTTGTGTTGGTTTTGTGATAGTTGGATCATTGAATTATTGTTGGTTCTCGCAACCCTTTAGATTAAGGGAAATATATGTTGGTTTTGTGATACTATGATCATTGAATTATTGCTGGTTCTCGCTACCCTTTAGATTAAGGGAAATTTATATATGTGGCACACAGTTCATATATATTTACATTTCTCACGTCTAAACTTTCAGATTTACATACATCACACTTTCATGCTTTAAATTTATATATGAAATGATGTATTTCCCTTCTAAAAAGTGGTAATAGTGCTCTTTTTTATGTGATTTTAATGATCCGAGTGCNACCCTTTAGATTAAGGGAAATTTATATATGTAGCACACAGTTCATATGTATTTACATTTCTCACGTCTAAACTTTAAGATTTACATACATCACACTTTCATGCTTTAAATTTATATTTGAGATGATGTATTTCCCTTCTAAAAAGTGGTAATAGTGCTCTTTTTAATGTGATTTTAATGATCCGAGTGCTGTATGTGTAACTATGGTAGTTTAGGTGTGATATGCTATTAATTACAACTCTCCGAACTTTCTTTTTTAAAAACAGGATGGCTTATGCATTTTCAAGAGATGGAGCAATGCCTTTCTCATCTTTTTGGCATAAGGTTAACCAGCAAGATGTCCCTATAAATGCAGTTTGGCTCTCTGTAGTTGTATCATTTTGCATGGCACTGACGGTAATGCAAAGTTTTATATCTTGGTGTTTAGTTATTGCAAAATTTTCTTTTATTTTTGGGGTATTTATATACATACACCCCAATTCATATGTTGTTCGATATTTAATGCCTGGCATTGCTCTTTTACATTTATATCACCAAAGTCCTTCATGTCACATAAAAAACTACTATTTAAAATTTTAAAATATGAAATGCACATTTTCATGCATAGAGAAGATGTTATTTATGTAAAAAATGAAGATTTGTTAGATATGTAAATACATAGGAATCGTGTGGTATGTATGTAAATCTTTCTTTATTTTTGTCTTTTGAACTTGTCTTTAAAATGCGACATGCCTTTAATAACCACTTGCTCTCTGAGTACCAAATCTATGATTCTTCTGCCTACTTTATGATTGTAAACATTCACAAAAGTTCCTGAAAACTAAAATGAATTCCTCATTGTTATGTCTAAGTCACTGATTCTAGCCAGCTTTAAGGCGTGCGGTTGAGTACATTTTTTTTTGGGTAAATAACTTAATTGTTTTTCAGAATTTTGCTTCAAAAAATATGAAAAGGATGAGTTCAATCAAAATCCATTAATCCGCAAAGTCAACAAACTACTGAAACTTACAAAATACTTTCTCCTTAGGCATTTTTGTATTCATCATCCCATGGAACTTCATCAACTATTTATGCACTTTGCTTTAATGTTTCTGTGTAACTTTATATAGCTAATGTTTTATTCTTGTTTTGCCAGTCTCTGGGAAGTTTAGTAGCTTTCCAAGCAATGGTGTCCATAGCCACCATTGGCCTTTACATTGCCTATGCCCTCCCAATCTTCTTTCGAATAACATTGGCCCGCAAATCTTTCATCCCCGGCCCGTTCAACCTGGGACGCTATGGGTTACTTGTTGGTTGGGTTGCAGTTTTATGGGTCACTGTCATCACTGTCCTCTTCTCCCTTCCTGTGGCCTACCCTGTTACTAAGGATACTCTCAATTATACACCGGTTGCTGTTGGTGGTCTGCTGCTGCTTACAGTCTCTTCATGGGTTCTTAGTGCAAGGCATTGGTTTAGAGGACCCATAACCAATATTGATACATAGGGCATTTGGCATAGAAAAGCATGATTGTTGGATGGATGACAAGGTCCAATTTGTATTGGTTTTATCCACTGCCTGTGTTTTGGCAGCAAACTCGAATAAAATTATTCGAGGGTATGCATATTTGATTTGTAATGATTTAAGTACATTTGTTTAGAAGCAATTTCACACTATTTGATTTGTCACTTTACAACATAGAATGTTTTCAGATTTATATATGGTGTCCATACGAACTTTATATTTATTTGTGGTCACTTTGAAGGGAAATATCCTACATACATATGCATCTGACCTTTGTTGTGTTCTTTTAACTGATATACTCTATTGATTGTGTGTCGGTCCGCTTAATTGGCCTAAAATGGTCATAAGCATGATGAAAAATGCATGATTTCTGTACGTTTATAATTAATGTAATCGCCAGTCAGTTACATATGTGATTATATATTCATCAAAACAACTAGCAACAGCTATGAACTTTAAAATTAATCGTCTGGTTGGTGTTGACCTCTATATTGTCTTCATAAGTCAAATCAATTGATCATGATAAAAGCAACGCCAGATGCAAAATAAATGCAGTATCACTTAAATCTAGATTAGATTGTCTCAATGGTACTCAAATGCACCCGAAAAGACATCCGATCGTAAAATAAACTGCACTAGCATGTCTGGATCATCAAGATGATTCAAGCAAGCTCATTCGTATTTGAAATAAGCTTCGTTTGACATGTGTCAACCCAAAAATTACTCTCCCTAACCATGTCTCCCAAAAACTGCTCTCCCTCTCGGGAAGGGAAAGTCTAAAAGGTGGACAAGTGCTAATCCATGCTACCACATCATACATTTAACAAAATGTTTAGTTTTTCTCCCATAGCACAGGGACTCTCTCGGCTATACCTCATTTATTCCCTCATCTTTCTCCATATATCTCTCTAACTTACAAGACAATATTATATGTTGCGACCGCATGTTTGAATGACGGTTCAGATGGGCCACAGTGTGACACAAGGTGGTATGGTATAATCCAAGTTGTCATCCGAACATACGATCAACTGCACTTAATATTTTCTCATAATATCATATTCCCGATCTCTCTCTCTTCTCTCTTATTATCTTGTACTTCTTCTCTTTGTGCCGCTTACTTTCTTGTTTCTCTTCACTAGCGCTTAACACGAAAATTCCATCCACCACGTGAAAACCCAACATGCTCACAACCCTCCGTCCACCTCCTTTCCATATTCCCACTGGCAACCCTCCCAATAAACCCCAATCTCATGGCCTTCCCCTCTCTCTTACACATCTCCTCTGCCCGAGTGTACCCTCCCCTTCGACCAACCACAACAATACTCCACCTTATTGGAATCCAGACCACCGAACTGACCTTGCTTGGCGAAAAACCCTGTAGATACAACTAGCCCAACTCCCTTGCGTGGTCGTAGGTCCAAGCTTCCACCAGTTATGTGAAATAAATGCGAAAGCGTATAAAGTCACACAACAACAATCAAACACAAAAGATTTACGTGGTTCAACATTAAGTTGATTCACCTACATCCATAGGGAGAGAGATTCCACAAGTACTGAATGGGAAGAAAGAAAACAGGCTTGGGTTACAACTCCCACACACCTAGGGCTGTCAAAACGGCTCGTTGTTCGTGAACAACTCGTGTTCTGCTCATTAACAAACTTGTGTTCTATTCATTTGCTAAGTTAATGAGTTGAACAACAACACAAAAATAAATGAGTGAACAAATATTTGTTCGTTCGTGTTCGACTCGTTTTGACTCAAAATACTACACATCAATGTGTGTGTGTGTGTGTGTGTGTGTAGTATTTTTAATGAATCTAGACTACAAACTATGGCCTCTATGGCCAGCTACCGCTATTTTAGCCATCGACTACAACATTTTCTGTCTAACTATTGTCTTGTTAACAACCAAGTATAGTTTTTGACTAAGTACTATTGATATAGTTTATAACTACAACCTTTGTGGTTAATTACCGTTATTGCAGCCATTAACTACAATGCTTGTAGCTAATGAATATTATCACAAATTCCAACTAGGACCTCGATGGACTATTGCAACCACCTACTACAGCTTTTACGACGGAGTACTTGGTAACAACCAACTATGGTTTTTGACTAACTACTACTGATATAGCTTATAACTACAACATTTGTGGTTAACTACCGTTATTGTAACCATCAACTACAAACTTTCGGGCTAATGACCATTGTCGCAACTTCCAACTACGATCTTGATGGACTATTGTAGCCACATATTATGGCTTTTATGGCTGCATATTGCCTTTGTAGAACCTAACTATGATTTTTATGTCCAACTACCACAATTATAATTTCTAACTATGACTTCTATGACCAATTGTCGTTATTGCAGTCATCAACATCAGCCTTTATGCTAACTATTATTTTTATAGCTACCAACTACGACTTTTTTGACTAAGTACTATTATTATAGTTTCTAATTATGACCTTATGGCCAACTACCGCTATTACAACCACCAACTATAACATTTGTGGCTAATTACTATTATTACGGTTTTTAACTATAGATTTTGTGGCTAATTATTATAGCGATCGACTACAACTTTTATGACCAACTTCTACCTTTGTAGTAATGAACTATGTCTTTTGTGGAAATCTACACTGTTACAGTTTCCAACATCTCAAAGATCAAATGCCACTATTGCAGCTCCAACAATGACCTCTATGCAAATTACTACTGCAACTATCACATAAGCCTTTGTGGCCAACTATCATTATTATTGTTAAAAACTAAATTGTTGTGACTATTATAGCTACATTACTATAATACATGTGTTTATCAATTTTGTAATTACATCTTATCTACAGAAAAACAAACATATGTACTTACAATTATATGGTGGGTTACTTTGACTGGGTCAGTCTCTGTGGTTATTTCCCTTTCCAGATTTTTTTTTTCATATAAGAAATCTTGGAGTCTTCTCCTAAGAATTATCTTTTATTTATGTGTGTGTTGATGTTAAGACATTAAAATCACTTTGACATCATGAATTTTGTAGCACATGACTACAATGAACTAGAGACTAATAGTAATGTTGAACCCATAAATAAAAAACATATGGTTAAACTTCCCATCATGAAAGAATGCTTGAAGATAGAACATATTGTGAATAAGCAACAATACCAAGAGTAAGGATAAACATAAATTAGCGAGACTTTAATGTAATAATTGCCTCGAAAATTCATCAAGCTACAAGGAAAAGTTCAATAGAGATAAGGTATGTACTACAAATTTGAAGCAAAAGACATATCTAAATCAATTAGTCCAAAAATAAGGCTCCATTGGTATTCAGTTGAGAAGTAGTACAAAAGGCATGTATTATTTTATGTAGAGGTAAAATAGATTCATAGCATCCATAAAATTAAAAATTGTGGTGTAATCATTAGAACAAACCAACCAAAATTACAATCCAATCAAAGATTAAGCTTTTAGCAAAAATACAAAGAGCTTAGAGCATATAAAGACTAATAATATCATTATGCATTGCATCATTACATTTTAATCTTTTGTTTTTCTCTTGAATAGAAAATATGAAATTCTTTTCTAAAAATGATTGAGTTTTCTCACTCTCCAGATAATGTAAGAGGTGATATGCACGGTCCAGGGGAAAAATTTTTTAGAGACTTTACAATTTATGGTCTCAAGCTTGACAAAAAATGGTTAAAGGTTCACCCATGGTGAAAAAAATGAGCCATAAGGAATATCACCTTTAAGAATGGAGAATTAGAACTAACAATCAAAAAGTAAGGGTGAAATTCATGGGTGCTGTTGCAAAAAATACATTGAGGGGATACCATAATACCTCTAGATAGTAATATGTCTCTAGTTTTAAGGCCCCTATATTATGATTTTTCAAGCAAAGGAAGCATATTTTGAACCTAACTACATCTAGTATCATTTGAACCATATTAAATTGTGTTAAGAAGGTTCATGACAACCTTCATATATAAAATAATAAGCATCTCCGTGAAAGTAAAAATGCTTCCCATCCGAGTGCAGTTAGACGATGAATCAATAATAAGAATCTAACTAATGGTATGAATGCATTCATTAGGGGAATGCTAAAAAGAATTGGAAACACTAGCAATTTTAGCTATTAATATCAAAGATCTTAGCGTCTCTGGTGATGCAAATCCAGAGGAAATTATGGAAGAGGATTTGGAAACCCAGACAAATTAGGAAGGGCAATAAATCCTAATTTCAAATTCAAAATTCAAATTAAGGTTTCAAATTATGGAGGAGGAATTGGAAACCAAGACAAATCAGGAAGAGCAATAAATCCTAATTAAAGTTTCAAATTCAAATTCAAAATTCAAAATTCAAATTTTGAATTTGAATTAAGAAACTCAATTAAAGGCTCCCATTTTAGAAGTTAATTAAAATTTTTTTTTATGTTATGTTTTTCTTTATTTTCTTTCCTAAAAGTAATTTTATAGGTTATTATCTTCCCAGTTGGGATGAGAGGTTTGTAATATGTTTCTATTATTTAAATGGAGTAAGAAAAAAAGATGGGCATTGATTATTGCTACTACTTCATGAGTTCTTTTGAATTTTGTTGGTGAGTTTCGAACAGTGTAGAGGGATTCTGCTTTGCCCCTCTCTGGAGTCCAACGAGATATTGAACTTAAGGAAAGGCATCAATTTGGTATCAAAGCCGACCGAAGTTCCCTCACTACGAAGTCTTCATCTCATGCCTGTAACTCGTAGTGGTAGCTCATACGCCATGGCGAACAACTCGCACCCAAACGACCAAAACACCATCAATCATCACACAGATCAACCCCACCTACAACACCAAATCCACCAACTCACCACCGCTTTAGAGCAACTCACTCATCGACTTGTTGTTATGGAGGAACACTATGCACAAACGGAGTATGACCCTAGTAATCAACGGGGACAAGAAGCAGCTCGTGGGAGAAAAAGGGACGACAACGACGGACACAAGGAGGACGTAGAGAACGATGATGAATCTCAGGAGCTGGAGAACCGTGAATCGCGAGTCCGGCGCCACGAGCAGAGTTTCCGCCGAGGAAAAGCCGAATGCAGTCTAGATTATCAACCTCTAGACGAACTCACCAAGAGAATGAAGATTGATATGCCAGATTTTTACGGGAAGCTGGAACCTAACGCGTTCAAGGATTGGTTAACAGCAATCGAGGATTATTTCGATTGGTTTTCCGTCTCAGAGGATAGGAGGGTTTGGTACGTCCGGATGAAATTGAAGGGTCATGCGCGAGCATGGTGGGCAAGTGTGGAAGAACAGTTACGATGTACGCGTCGTCCAACGGTCTCCAATTGGGAAGAAATGAAAGAGAGGCTCAAGGAAAAATATTTGCCCATCGATTACGAGCAAATGATGTTTGAGGAAATGTTGCAGCTCAGGCAGGGGCCGATGAGTGTAGATCAATTCACGGACCGCTTCCACGAGTTGATTGTCCGCAGCAAAATCGTTGAAATCGAACAACAAACTTTGGCTCGATACCGCACCGGCTTGCGGAGTGAGCTATGTAAAGAGATGTGGACTGCTCGCTTAATCAACGTCGAGGAGGCTTACCGGTTGGCTCTCTGTATTGAGAAACAAATGGGTTCTACGGTGATGAGGAAAGTGACGACGACAGATGCAAGACAAGAACGTTTTACTCCAACTCCTTCCCAAAGAGCATCAACTCCGAAAGATCACTTCAGAGTCGCGGAAAGTGGAGACTTAAAGGGAAAAACAAAGGTTACCAGCGACAGACCCCAGTGATATAAGTGTAAAGGCTTCAGACACTATGTCGTCGTATGTCCGACAAGAGACAAGAAATTAGCCTTTATCTGCGAGAAGGAGCTACTGGAGGTGGAGGTGGGTGAAAACATGGAGGAGGAGCATCCCGATGAGGATATTCACAGTGAAGAAGAACATTTGAGCACGCCAGAGTTACCCAACTGCGTAATCAAGAGAGTAATGACGGGATCAAAAAAAGAACTCCAAACCAACCCCGAGTGTTAGCGCTCCAATATTTTCATACACGAATGGAGCATAACGGTCGGGCGTTGAACGTAATTATTGACAATGGGAGTGTCATGAATGTGATTTCTGAAACCGCTGTAGAACGACTATAATTAAAGACAAAAAACTCCCCGCTCCTTATAAGATTAGTTGGGTTAATGAAACTAATTCCGTCCTTGTGAAGCGACGTTGTTTGATTAACTTCTCGCTGGGGAAAACATATGCAGATGAAGCATGGTACGATGTAATTCCTATGACTGTTTGCCACCTGTTATTCGGGCGACCCTGGCTCTTCGATGGAAAGTAATTTATGACGGGTATGCTAACACTTACTCCTTTGATTTTAAAGGTAAAAAGTTTGTTCTGGATCCCTTACAAGTTACGAAATTTGAGGCAAAGAAGGAAGCGTGCCCAGTTATGGTGATGCGCTCATTCACTCGTGCTATGCATGACCATCAGATGGTGCTTATGATAGTCACACGTGAGACGACGCAGGGGACGATCACGTTCCACCGGAGCTCTCAGCATTGCTCGAAGGATTACAGGATATCATGCCATATGAAATGTCGAATCAACTCCCTCCTCTTCGGGAAGTCCAACATGTTATTGACTTGATCCTCGGTTCAACTTTGCCCAACATCCCACACTATCAGATGAGTCCAACGAAAAAAGAAGAGCTTAGCCGATAAATTCAGCACTTGCTAGGCAAAGGGTTTATTCGAGCAAGCCTTAGTCCATGTGTTGTTCCAGTTTTGTTGACACCGAAGAAGGATGGTAGTTGGAGGATGTGTTTCCATTTACATGGTGTCCCATCCTCCATAGTGACCGATAGAGATGTCAAATTTGTAAGCTATTTTTAGAAGACTTTGTGGGAAAAAAAAGGGAACCAAGTTGACGCTTTCAAGTGCATTTCACCCCCAAACTGATGGTCAAACTAAAGTGACCAACAGGAGTTTAGGGAACTTACTACACTGTCTTGTTGCGGATCACGTTACCAGCTGGGATATGATACTTCCTCATGCAGAGTTTGCCTTCAATAACTATGTTAATAGGTCAACAGGTTGTGCTCCATTTGCAGTGGTTTATGGGTTTCGACCCAACTCTCCATTAGATATCAACTCATTATCGTTGCCACCCAAGCCAAGTGAGGCTGCAACAGATTTTTCTAGTTATATGCAAACTATTCACGAAGAATGCAAGCGGCGCCTTAAGTTCCACACAAATTCCTATGCAGCATCAACAAACTCAAAACGTAAGGATTATCAATTTAACAACAAGGATCTGGTCCTTGTTCGGTTAAGGCCGGAACGTTTTGCTCCGGGGAGTTTTACCAAGCTTCATGCCCGCCGAGCATGCCCTTTTAAAGTTATCAAGAAATTGGGAATTAATGTGTATGTTACTGAGCTACCCTCAAACTTCTACATTAGCCCAGTGTTTAACATTGAAGACCTTACTGCATTCAAAGGAGATGACCGTGACTTTTCTGCAATACCAACTCGAAACGAATCATCAATCATGCAAATGCCAGAAAATACAATACCACGAGATGAGATTGCTGCCTTTCTAGATCATCAATTTGTTTCGACTCGCCGGGGAGGATATTTTAAGTTCTTAGTCTAATGGAAAAATCGTCCAAATTCGGACTCGGTTCGGTTACAAGCATTTGAGCTCCAACGTTTAAATCCACATCTTTTTGCTACTTACCGTCAACACAACTTGCCAGAGTCAAGTTCTTCAGGAGCGCCGACAATTGATGCAAATCCATAGGAAATTATGGAAGAGGATTTGGAAACCCAGAAAAATCAGAAAGGGCAATAAATCCTAATTTCAAATTCAAAATTCAAATTAAAGTTTCAAATTATGAAGGAGGAATTGGAAACCGAGATAAATCAGGAAGGGCAATAAATCCTAATTAAAGTTTCAAATTCAAATTCAAAATTCAAAATTCAAAATTTGAATTTGAATTAAGAAGCTCAATTAAAGACTCACGTTTTAGAAGTTAATTAAAGTTTTTCTTTTCATGTTATGTTTTCCTTTATTTGCTTTCCTAAAAGTAATTTTATAAGTTATTACCTTTCCAGTTGGAATGAGAGGTTTGTAATATGTTTCTATTATTTAAATGGAGTAAGAAAAAAGATGGGCATTGACTATTGTTACTATTTCATGAGTTCTTTTGAATTCTGTTGGTGAGTTTCCAACAGTGCAGAGGGATTCTGCTTTGCTTCTCTCTTGAGTTCAACAAGATATTGAACTTAAGGGAAAACATCATCTGGGGCAGGAAAAACAGAAGAGGATCTGATCCTCATATTTTTCCTAATGAGATGAGCCATTAAACCACGAGTCATAATAGAAAAAAAACTTTTCATTATAGTAGACATGAAAAGTAATTTATCTCATGAGATGTGCATCAATTTGCATGAGATATTCTTAGAAAGAAAAATGTTATTCCTCATTTTGAACCATAGAGAGCCTAATTATGATAACACCAACTAGCAAGAATGGAGCTGTCATTGCAAATTCTCCAAATGATTTTACTTTTACGCTTCATGTTTTTTGTTTCAGAAACCCAAACTGCCTAGATGTTTTTGTTTAGCAATTCTTCACCAAGCAATAGCGTGCAAGCAATTGTTTGGATTGTTAAGGTGCAGAAAGTTACTCATAATGGGAGCGAGTTTCTTCTAGATGCTCTTAGAAATGATGGTTGATCTGAATTAATATTGAACGTTGCTCCAAATAGCAACTTGATTATGTATATAATGCCAACAAATGACTTTAATTCTAATACATCTATTAGGGGCATGCTAAAATGGAATGGGAAACACTAGCAATTTTGGTGATTAATTTCAAAGATCTTAGTGACTATGGGGCAGAAAAACTAGGAATAGATTTAATCCTCATATTTTTCATAAAGGGACGAGCCATTAGGCCATGAGTCCTAGTCGAAAAGAAAATTTCCATTATAGTTAACATGAAAAGCAATACATCTCATGAGATGTGCATCAATTTGCATGAGATATTTTTAGAGAGAAAAAGGTTATTCCTCATTTTGATTCATAGAGAGCCTAATTATGATAACACCAACTAGCAAGAATGGAGTTGTCATTGCAAATTCTCCAAATGGTTTTACTTTTATACGTCATGTTTTTGGTTTCAATGTTAGGAAACCCAACCCCCTAGATGTTTGTGTTTCGCAGTGCTTCACCAAACAATACCGTGCAAGCGACTGTTTGGATTATTAAGGTGCAAAAAAGTTATTCATAAGGGGAGGGAGTTTCTTCTAGATGCTCTTAGGAATGATGGCGGATCTAAATTAATAGCGACTGTAGTTCCAAATAGCAATTTGATAAGTTATAATATGCCAACAAACAACTTTACTTTTAATATATATACATATATTTATAATCAAAATAAATTTAAATCAAAATATTTAGCTAAACTTTAAAATGACTATTACCATAACCAATATGGGCCGAAACTTAGGTGGTGTTTGGTAACGTAATTTAAATAGAATTTAGCTATGTATTTAGAGTAAATCCAACCAAATATAAAAAAAAAATTGAAATTAAATTCAATGTTTTGTAAAGTCGATTTTTTTCGCTTTCATTTATACTTTCCAACGTTATATTTCTAAGAAAAATTTAAGAATTTTATCTTACCATGTTTCGCTTCCATGCTCATCTCCATCACATAGGATTTACTGAATTTAATTATCAGCGAAACGCCTAAAAATCTGTCCCGCGACATGATTTTTGCGCCAAAAATTGACTCGATAATTACTAGCAAAACTTCGACCGCTGTGCCGGCCAAATGAGAATCAGAGCTATTTTCTAATGCAACAAAATTTTTTTTTTTTTCAAATTCGTAGCTTCGAACGCACGCCAGTTTATATATATATAGCCACTTATGTAGCCTCGCGCATTTTGGGCAAAAGATGATTCGTTGCATTATTCGTAACCTGCACCGCGAAAACATTAACTTAAAATCATTTAATAAATACTTTTAAAATATAAAAGATATTCGTATATAAATTTAGTCCCTTAAAGTAAATTTATTTAACTAAAAGCTAACTTATTTTATAATTTCAAATATTTATAATATAGTTTTGAAATATTTTTCACGGCTATAGATTGCGAAAAAATATTTAGATATAATTATTTCTCAAAAAATTTGGATTGAACGGTAACCACACCGAGCGGTTCCTAGAAATTCCTCATCTTCCGTTGCAAGACTCCCCGGCAATTCAAAAACGAAATTTAAACATCCTCAATTCACCTTCCCTCCATCTCTCAGCCCCAACCCCTCTATAAATTTCTTCCGAACCCTGATTTTTCAACTGCGCGCCATCAAATCCTCCAATCTTCTTCCCTCTTTTAGTTTCGAGTTCTTTCTTCCTTATTCGAAGATGCCGTCTTTGCCGATCTCTGATGGCGTTGCAGAGTTCCGCGAGGAGCTGGAGGAGCCCCTCCTTGCTCCAAATCCTGACCGCTTCTGCATGTTTCCGATCCGCTACCCNGACAATTACCATAACTAATATGGGCCGAAACTTAGGTGGTGTTTGGTAGCAATAACGCAATTTAAATAGAATTTAGCTATGAATTTAGAGCAAATCAAATCAGATATAAAAAAAAATTGAAATTAAATTCAATGTTTTGTAAAACCAATTTTCTTCACTTTAATCTATACTTTCCAACGTTATATTTCTAAGAAAAATTTAAGAATTTTATATAACCATGATTCGATCCCATGCTCATCTCCATCACATAGGATTTACTGAATTTAATTAATACTATTTAACTTAAATTCAGATTTCAGTTAAACGCCTAAAAATCCGTCCCGCGACATGATTTTTGCGCCAAAAATTGATTCGATAATTAGTAGCAAAACTACCAACGCTGTCCCGGCCACATGAGAATCAGAGCTATTTTCAAATGCACCCAAAAACATTTTTTTTTTTCAAATTCGTAGCTTCGAACGCACGCCAGTTTATATATATATAGCCGCTTATGTACCCGCGCGCATGTTGGGCAAAAGCTCATTCGCTGCATTCGTAACCCACACTGCGAAAACATTCTCTAAAATCATTTAATAAATGCTTTTAAAAAATAAAAGATATTCGTATATAAATTTAGTCCCATAAAGTAATTTTATTTAACTAATAGCTAAATTATTTTTTAATTTCAAATATTTATAATATAGTTTTGAAATATATTTCACGGCTATAGATCGCGGAAAAATATTTAGATATAATTATTTCTCAAAAAATATGGATAGAACGGTAACCACACCGAGCGGTTCCTAGAANGCGCGCATTTTGGGCAAAAGCTCATTCGCTGCATTCGTAACCCACACCGCGAAAGCATTAACTCTAAAATCATTTAATAAATGCTTTTAAAAAATAAAAGATATTCGTATATAAATTTAGTCCCATAAAGTAAATTTATTTAACTAATAGCTAAATTATTTTTTAATTTCAAATATTTATGATATAGTTTTGAAATATATTTCACGGCTATAGATTGCGAAAAAATATTTAGATATAATTATTTCTCAAAAAATATGGATAGAACGGTAACCACACCGAGCGGTTCCTAGAAGTTCTTCATCTTGCGTCGCAAGACTCCCCGGCAATTCAAAAACGAAATTTAAACATCCTCAATTCACCTTCCCTCCATCTCTCAACCCCAACCCCTCTATAAATTTATTCCGAACTTTGATTTTTCTCCTGTGCTCTATCAAATCCTCCAATCTTCTTCCCTCTTTCAGTTTCGAGTCCTTTCTTCCTTATTCGAAAATGCCGTCTTTGNCCTGATTTTTCACCTGTGCTCCATCAAATCCTCCAATCTTCTTCCCTCTTTCAGTTTCGAGTCCTTTCTTCCTTATTCGAAAATGCCGTCTTTGGCGATCTCTAATGGCGTTGCAGAGTCCCGCAAGGAGCTGGAGGAGCCCCTCCTTGCTCCAAATCCTGACCGCTTCTGCATGTTTCCGATCCGCTACCCTCAGATCTGGGAGATGTACAAGAAAGCCGAAGCCTCTTTCTGGACAGCAGAAGAAGTTGATCTGTCCCAAGATCTCCGCCACTGGAATGAATCCCTCACCTCCGACGAACGGCATTTCGTAACCCACGTTCTCGCTTTCTTCGCCGCTTCCGACGGAATCGTTCTAGAGAACCTCGCTGGCCGCTTCATGCGGGAGGTACAGCTCCCGGAGGCGCGCGCTTTCTATGGATTTCAGATCGCCATCGAAAACNTTTCGCTGCTTCCGACGGAATCGTTCTTGAGAACCTCGCCGGCCGCTTCATGCGGGAGGTACAGCTCCCGGAGGCGCGCGCTTTCTATGGATTTCAGATCGCCATCGAAAACNCCTCTGTGGTTATTTTTCTTTCCAGTTTTTTTTTTTCATATAAGAAATCTTGGAGTCTTCTCCTAAGAATTATCTTTTATTTATGTGTGTGTTGGTTTGTACAATGTTAAGACATTAAAATCATTTTGACATCATGAATTTTGTAGCACATAACTACATGAACTAGAGACTAATAGTAATGCAGGACTCATAAATAAATAAAAAAAACATATGGTTAAACTTCCCATCATGAAAGAATGCTTGAAGATAGAACATATTGTGAATAAGCAACNAGTCAGCCTCTGTGGTTATTTTTCTTTCCAGTTTTTTTTTTCATATAAGAAATCTTGGAGTCTTCTCCTAAGAATTATCTTTTATTTATGTGTGTGTTGGTTTGTACAATGTTAAGACATTAAAATCATTTTGACATCATGAATTTTGTAGCACATAACTACATGAACTAGAGACTAATAGTAATGCAGGACCCATAAATAAAAAAAAAAACATATGGTTAAACTTCCCATCATGAAAGAATGCTTGAAGATAGAACATATTGTGAATAAGCAACAATACCAAGAGTAAGGATAAACATAAATTTAGCGAGACTTTAGTGTAATAATTGCCTCGAAAATTCATCAGGCTGCAAGGAAAAGTTCAATAGAGATAAGGTATGTACTGCAAAGGTGAAGCAAAAAACATATCAAAATCAATTAGTCCAAAAATAAGGCTCCATTGGTATTCAGTTGAGAAGTAGTCCAAACGGTATGTATTATTTTATATAGAGGTAAAATAGATTCATAGCATCCATAAAATTAAAAATTGTGGTGTAATCATTAGAACAAACCAACCAAAATTACAATCCAATCAAAGATTAAGCTTTTAGCAAAAATACAAAGAGCTTAGAGCATATAAAGACTAATAATATCATTATGCATTGCATCATTACATTTTAATCTTTTGTTTTTCTCTTGAATAGAAAATATGAAATTCTTTCCTGAAAATGATTGAGTTTTCTCACTCGCTAGGAAAATTTTTTTAGTGACTTTACAATTTATGGTCTCAACATGGACCAAAAATGGTTAAAGGTTCACCCATAGTGAAAAAAATGAGCCATAAGGAATATTGCCTTTAAGAATGGAGAATTAGAACAAACAATCAAAAAGTAAGGGTGAAATTCATGGGTGCTGTTGCAAAAAATACATTGAGGAGATACCATAATTCCTCTAGATAGTAATATGTTTCTAGTTTTAAGGCCCCTATATTATGATTTTTCAAGCAAATGAAACATATTTCAAAGAATGTCATTTGAACCATATTAAATTGTGTTGAGAAGTTTCATGACGACCTTCATATATAAAATAATAAACGTCTCCGGAAAGTAAAAATGCTTCCCATCCGAGTGCAATTAGACGATGAATCAATAATAAGAACCTAACTAATGATATGAATGCATTCATTAGGGGAATGCTAAAAAGAATGGGAAACATTAGCAATTTCAGTGATTAATATCAAAGATCTTAGCGTCTATGGGGCAGGAAAAACAGATGAGGATCTGATCCTCATATTTTTCCTAATGAGATGAGCCATTAAACCACGAGTCAAAATAGAAAAGAAACTTTCCATTATAGTAGACAGGAAAAGTAATTTATCTCATGAGATGTGCATCAACTTGAATGAGATATTCTTAGAAAGAAAAATGTTATTCCTCATTTTGAACCATAGAGAGCCT
>JXCR01148002.1:231189-271994 GCA_002079205.1 Phalaenopsis hybrid cultivar
AGTGTATTATAGTCGTAGTTATAGTTATAATCATTGTTATAGTATAGTTATAGTTGTATTTTTAGTTTAGTAATATTATAGTTATAGTTATAGTTTTAATTATAGTTATAGTTGTAGTTATAGTTATATTTGTAGTCTATTATAATTATTTTTATAGTTATTGTGTAGTATAGTTTTATTTATAGTATATTATAGTTGTAGTTATAGTTATAAACATAGTTATAATTATAGTTATAGTATAGTACAGTGTAGTTATAGTTATAATTATAATTATAATGTAGTATAATATGGCATAGTTATAGTTATAGTTTAGTAATGTTATAATTGTAATTTTAGTTATAGTTATAGTGTAGTATAATTATCGTTGTAGTTATAGTGTATTATAATTATAGTTATTGTTATAGTGTTGTATAATTTAGTTTTGTTATAGTTGTAGTTATAGTTTAGTAGTGTTATAGTTGTAGTTATCATGTAGTATATTTATAGTTGTAGTTATAGTATAGTATCGTGTACTATTGTTGCTATAATTATAGCTATGTTGTAGTATAGTTATAGTGTAGTATAGTTATAGTTGTATTTATAGTGTAATGTGGTTATATTTATAAGTATAGTGTAGTATAGTTATATNGCTTTGATCTGTAATCTTCTCATTATTAATTTTCGTAAGTTTTTAATGTCATTATAGGCGTATGATATTATGTTTGCTTTGTTGGGTGCATCATTTATTAACTGATCCAATGATATAGTTATGGTGTTTGATCGAATGTTCAGCTATTTTGCGATTGATATGTTGGACGTTTAATTCTTGAACTCCACGTTAACCTTTAACTAATGTTAGATCTCACAGGATTTGCGCGTATTTTATTCAGAAAAATCATGCCAATAAGAAAAATGATGTTTTTATAAGCGAGAAAAAATAAATTGTAAGTGTAATATACGAAAACGAAATGCAGAATTTATGTGGTTGAGATATTTATTCTAGTCGAAGTTGTAAAGAGAGATGAATGCGCATTACTCAAGAGGTAAATTTGGATATAGTGGAAAGTTTATTTTCACTTGTGATGCATTACTTTGATTACTGTGATTTCTACGTTTGGTTGTCACCATTGGCTTTTCATTTGATGTTGCTGACATTTTTTTTTAAATCCATTTAAATGACATCTAAAATCATTTAAATTAGTTGCTAGTCAAGGTGTTAACTTCTATATAAGGTGGTTGGTTATGCAAAGTCAAACATAACTGAAACAAAACACTTTGATTAACCCTCTTCATTCTAAACTTGTCTGCCTTTCCATTTGAGCTTCAAATATAAAGGGTTATATTTCAAGAATTGAGGGTTTCAGTATTTAAAGTCTAATCTCTTGAAGTATCTTTTAAAACAAAAAACAAAAGGTTAGTTTGAGAACAGGAGAAAGTAGAAGAGAAACCAAAAGAGACAACGTGAGCTAGAGGTACTCATCGGAGAGAATAGTGAAGGAAAATAAATGTTTTAGTGGCAAAGCTATTGGGAAAATCTTTCAATTGGCGTGATGAATCTAAATTTGTTCCGTGCTGCATGCCCAATGATCACCGTGATATGGACTTTAAGTGAGAAAAAGAACAAAATATAGAAAGGAAAAATAAATAAAATAACACACATAGACTCATCTATTTGAGGTATCACCATACTTTTTGACTCATTTTATATATAAAATATAACGATTGTGAGATAAGGAGATAGAAATCTTGCAGAAGTTGGTTCTAGAGAAAAGAGCCAAAAACCTTCCTCCTCCTCATACATGGTATGATTCCCTTATTTGTTTAGAGATAGACAGACTAAGTCTAAAATTATATGTTTGACATTAGACTAAGAGTTAACTTTAAGAAAGATAAAGAAGAGGAAATGAAGAAAGTGAGCAAGGGAGAGTAGAAAAGAGACCAAAATATTAATTATAAATTATGTTGAAAAGTTGCTCAAATAAAAAAAAATATTGTTCATATTGTTTATAATATACTCATATTTTGATATATAAATAATGTTATCTTTATTGTTTATATAATATTTGTTAAAAAATTATTCATTATATTCAAAAATTGTATGCTTCTGCTCAATCATGTGCAGTCAGTTTTCATTTTTTGGATATTTGCTTCTCTAGTTGATGAGCTTATAGAGGAAGCTTCTTTAAAAAATTATTAGATTTTGAATGGATTGTTTTAACTTTTTAGTTTTAAGATATTTTCATAAAACTGACAATAATTATGTGAAAAGATATATAATGAATCATAAAAATGATTGATGAGTTATGTTTAGTGTTATAATGGATTAAGGTTGTATTGTAGTATAGTCATAATTGTAGTTATAGTTTATTAAATTTGTAGTTGTAGTGTAGTATAGTTGTATTTGTAATTAAAGTGTATTATAGTTGTAATTAGAGTGTATTATAGTCGTAGTTATAGTTATAATCATTGTTATAGTATAGTTATAGTTGTATTTTTAGTTTAGTANAGTCATAATTGTAGTTATAGTTTATTAAATTTTTAGTTGTAGTGTAGTATAGTTGTATTTGTAATTAAAGTGTATTATAGTTGTAATTATAGTGTATTATAGTCGTAGTTATAGTTATAATCATTGTTATAGTATAGTTATAGTTGTATTTTTAGTTTAGTAATATTATAGTTATAGTTATAGTTTTAATTATAGTTATAGTTGTAGTTATAGTTATATTTGTAGTCTATTATAATTATTTTTATAGTTATTGTGTAGTATAGTTTTATTTATAGTATATTATAGTTGTAGTTATAGTTATAAACATAGTTATAATTATAGTTATAGTATAGTACAGTGTAGTTATAGTTATAATTATAATTATAATGTAGTATAATATGGCATAGTTATAGTTATAGTTATAGTTTAGTAATGTTATAATTGTAATTTTAGTTATAGTTATAGTGTAGTATAATTATTGTTGTAGTTATAATGTATTATAATTATAGTTATTGTTATAGTGTTGTATAATTTAGTTTTGTTATAGTTGTAGTTATAGTTTAGTAGTGTTATAGTTGTAGTTATCATGTAGTATATTTATAGTTGTAGTTATAATGTAGTATCGTGTACTATAGTTGCTATAATTATAGTTATGTTGTAGTATAGTTATAGTTGTATTTATAGTGTAATGTGGTTATATTTATAAGTATAGTGTAGTATAGTTATATTGTATTATAGCGTAATATAGTCCTTATTGTAGTTATAGTTTAGTATAGTGTAGTATAGTTTTAGTTGTAGTTATAATTTAGTAATGTTATAGTTATAGTTATAATTGTAGTTATTGTGTATTATAATTGTGGTGTACCTATAATTATAGTTATAGGGTAGTATAATTATAGTTGTAGTTATAATTTACTATTGTTATTGTTATAGTTTTAATTATAGTTATACTGTAGCATAATGTAGTTATAGTTTAGTAATATTATAGTTTTAATTATAAGTTATAGTCATAGTGTAGTATAGTTGTAGTTGTAGTTTATTATAATTATAGTTATAGTTATAATTATAGTTATAGTGTAGTATAGTGTAATATTGCTATAGTTGTAGTTATAATATAGTAATGTTATAGTTATAGTAATAGTTATTGTGTAGTATGGTATAGTATAGTTATAGCTGTAGCTATAGTTATAGTATAGTTATAGTTATAGTTTAGTATAGTTATACTTATAGTGTAGTGTAGTTGTAGTGTAGTTATAGTTATAGTTTATTAAAAGTGTAGTGTAGTTATAGCTATAGTTTATTATAGCTGTAGTGTAGTATAGTTATAGTTGTAGTTATAGTGTAGTATAGTTATAGTTATAGTTTAGAATAGTTATAAGTTTGGTGTATTATAGTTGTAGTGTAGAATTGTTATAGTTATAGTATATTATAGTTGTAGTGTAGTTATAGTTATAATGTATTATAGTTGTAGTGTAGTTTAATTATAGTTTTAGTTATAGTGTAGTATAGTTATTGTTATAATTATAGTGTAGTATAGTTATTATTAGTGTATTATAGTTGTATTGTAGTTATAGTTATAGTGTATTATGTGTGTAGTGTAGTTATAATTATAATTTATTGTAGCTATAGTGTAGTATAGTGTACTATAGTCATAGTTGTAGTTATAGTATAATATAGTGTAGTATAGTTATAGTTGTAGTTATAGTGTAGTATAATTATAGTTATAGTTTTGTATAGTTTTAGTTATAGTGTATTGTAGTTGTATTGTAGTTGTATTATAGTTATAGTTTTCGTGTACTATAGTTGTAGTGCAGTATAGTTATAATTATAGTGTATTATAGTTGTAGTGTAGTTATATATAAAATTTATTATAGTTGTAGTGTAGTTATATATAAAATTTATTATAGTTGTAGTGTAGTATAGTTATCGTTGTAGTTATAGTGTAGTATGATTATAATTATTGTTATAGTGTAGTGTAGTTGTAGTGTGGTTATAGTTATAATGCATTATAGTTGTAGTGTAATATAGTTTTAATTATATTGTATTATAGTTATCGTTTTAGTTATAGTATAATATAGTCATAGTTATAAAGTATTATAGTTGCAGTGTAGTTATAGTTATAGTGTATTATAAGTGTAGTGTAGATATGACTATAATTTATTATTGCTATAGTGTAGTATAATGTAACATAATTATAGTTGTGGTTATAGTTATATTGTAGTGTAGTTATAGTGTAGTATAGTTATAGTTGTAGTTATAGCGTAGTATAGTTATAATTATAGTTATAGTTTAGTATAGCTATAGTTAAAGTATAGTATAGTTGTAGTGTAGTAATATTTAAAGTGTATTATAGTTGTAGTGTAGTATTGTTATAGTTATGGTGTATTGTAGTTGTAGTTTAGTTATAGTTATAGTATATTATAGTTGTAGTGTAGTATAGTTATAGTTATAGTGTATTATAGTTGTTGTGTAGTTATAATTCTAATGTATTATAGTTATAGTGTAGTATAATTATAGTTGTAGTTATAGTATAGTATGGTTATAGTTATAGTTATAATGTAGTATAGTTATAGCTGTAGTGTGTTATAGTTGTAGTGTAGTTATAGTTTTAATTTGTTATAGTTGTAGTGTAGCATATTAATAATTATGGTGTATTATAGTTGTAGTGTAGTGTAGTATAGTTATAGTTGTAGTTATAATGTAGTATAGTTATAGTTATAGTATATTATAGTTGAAGTGTAGTTATAGTTATAATGTATTATAAGTGTAGTGTAGTTATAACTATTGTTTATTATAACTATAGTGTATTATTGAATAGTTGTAGTAATAGTTATTGTGTAGTATAGTTATTGTTGTAGTTATAATGCAGTATAGTTATGGTTATAGTTTAGTATAGTTATAGTTATAGCTTAGTATAGTTATAGTGTATTACAGTTGCGGTGTAGTATAATTATAGGCATAGTGAATTATAGTTGTAGTGTATTATAGTTATAGTGTAGTATAGTTGCAGTTGTGGTGTTTTATAGTTATAGTGTAGTATAATGTAATATAGTTATATTTATAGTCTATTGTAATTATAGTGAAGTATGTGTAGTATCGTTATAGTGTAGTTGTAGTGTAGTATAGTTATAGTGTAGTTGTAGTGTAGTATAGTTATATTTATAGTGTATTATAAGTGTAATGTAGTTATATCTATAGTTTATTATAGCTATAATGTAGTATAGTTATAGTTATAGTTGTAGTTGTAGTTATAATGTAGTATAGTTATAGTTATAGTTATAGTTTGGTATAATTATAGTTAGAATGTATTATAGTTGTAATGTAGTTATAGTTATAATGTATTATAGTTGTAGTGTAGTATAGTTATAATTGTTCTTATAGTGTAGTATAATTATAATTATAGTTATAGTGTAGTATAATTATAGTTATAGTGTATTATAATTGCTGTGAAGTTATAGTTGTAATGTATTATAGTTGTAGAGTAGTATAGTGTAGTATAGTTATAGTTGTAGTTCTAGTGTAGCATAGTTATAGTATAGTATTGTGTAGTATAGTTGTAGGTTTATTTATAGTGTATTATAGTTACAACTTTAGTTTTGGTTTTAGTGTAATATAGTTATAATGGTAGTTATAGTTTAGTAAAGTTATAGTTATAGTGTAGTATAGTAATAGTTATAATGTATTATAGGTATAGTGTAGTATAGTTATAGTTGTAGTTATAGTTTAGTAATGTTGTAGTTATAGTTATAGTTTTAATTATTTTTTATAGTGTAGTATAGTTTTAGTTATCGTGTCTTATAGTTGTAGTGTGATTATAGTTATAATGTATTATAGTTGTAGTGTAGTATAGTTATAGTTGTAGTTATAGTGTAGTATAGTTATTGTTATGGTTATAGTGTAGTATAGTTATTGTTATGGTTATAGTGTAGTATAGTTATGGTTACAGTGTATTATAGTTGTAGTGTAGTTATAGTTATAGTGTATTATAAGTGTATTGTAGTTATAGCTACAATTTTTTATAGCTATAGTTTAGTATAATGCAGCCTTATTATAGTTTTAGTTATAATTATAGTGCATTATAGTGTAGTATAGTTGTAGTTATAGTGTAGTATAGTTATAGTTATAGTTTAGTATAGTTATAGTCATGGTGTAGTATAGTTGTAGTGTAGTTTTAGTCANCTCAGTATTTTCTATTCTCTTGAAGCATCTTTTAGAACAAAAGGCAAAGGTTAGTTTGAGAACAGGAGAAAGTAGAAGAGAAACCAAAAGAGACAATGTGAGCTAGAGGTACCCATTGGAGAGAATAGTGAAGGGAAATAAATGTTTTAGTGGCAAAGTTATTGGGAAAATCTTTCAATTGGCGTGTTGAATCTAAATTTGTCCCGTGCTACATGCCCAATGATCTGCGTGATATGGACCTTAAGTGAGAAAAAAGAACAAAATATAGAAAGGAAAAATAAATAAAATAACACACATAAACTCATCTCTTTGAGTTATCGCCATACTTTTTGACTCATTTTATATATAAATTATAACGATTACGAGATAAGGAGATAGAGATCTTGCTGAAGATGGTTCTAGAGAAAAGAGCCAAAAACCTTCCTCCTCATACATGGTATGATTCTCTTATTTATTTAGAGATAGATAGACTAAGTTTAAAATTATATGTTTGACATTAGAGTAAGAGTTAACTTTAAGCAAGATAAAGAAGAGGAAATGAAGAAAGTGAGCAAAGGAGAGTAGAAAAGAGACCAAAATAATATTTATAAATTATATGTTGAAAAGTTGCTCAAATAAAAAAATATTGTTCATATTGTTTATAATATACTCATATTTTGATATAAAAATAATATTATCTATATTGTTGATATAATATTTGTTAAAAATTTATTCATTATATTTAAAAATTGTATGCTTCTGTGCAATCATGTGCAGGCAATTTTCATTCTTTGGATATTTGCTTCTCTAGTTGATGAGCCTATAGAGGAAGCTTCTTTAAAAATTATTAGATTTTGAATGGATTGTTTTAACTTTTTAGTTTTAAGATTTTTTCATAAAACTGACTATAATTATGTGAAAAGATATATAATGAATCATAAAAATGATTGATGAGTTATGTTTAGTGTTATAATGTATTAAGGTTGTAGTGTAGTATCATAATTGTAGTTATAGTTTATTAATATTGTAGTTGTAGTGTAGTATAGTTATATTTGTAGTTAAAGTGTATTATAGTTGTAATTATAGTGTATTATAGTCGTAGTTATAGTTATAATTATTGTTATAGTATAGTTATAGTTGTAGTTTTAGTTTAGTAATATTATAGTTATAGTTATAGCTTTAATTATAGTTATAGTTATAGTTGTAGTCTATTATAAGTATTGTTATAGTTATAGTGTAGTATAGTTACATTTATAGTATATTATAGTTGTAGTTATAGTTATAAACATAGTTATAATTATATTTATAGTATAGTACCGTGTAGTTATAGTTATAATTATAATTATAATGTAGTATAATATGACATAGTTATAGTTATAGTTATAGTTATAGTTTAGTAATGTTATAATTGTAATTTTAGTTATAGTTATAGTGTAGTATAATTATCGTTGTAGTTATAGTGTATTATAATTATAGTTATAGTTATAGTGTTGTATAATTTAGTATTGTTATAGTTGTAGTTATAGTTTAGTAGTGTTATAGTTGTAGTTATAGTTATAGTGTTGTATAATATAATATTATTATAGTTGTAGTTATCATGTAGTATATTTATAGTTGTAGTTATAATGTAGTATCGTGTACTATAGTTGCTATAATTATAGTTATGTTGTTGTATAGTTATAGTGTAGTATAGTTATTGTTGTATTTATAGTGTAATGTAGTTATATTTATAAGTATAGTGTAGTATAGTTATATTGTATTATAGCTTAATATAGTCCTTATTGTAGCTATAGTTTAGTATAGTGTAGTATAGTTTTAGTTGTAGTTATAATTTAGTAATGTTATAGTTATCGTTATAATTGTAGTTATTGTGTATTATAATTGTGGTGCACCTATAATTATAGTTATAGGGTAGTATAATTATAGTTGTAGTTATAATTTAGTATTGTTATTGTTATAATTTTAATTATAGTTATACTGTAGCATAATGTAATTATAGTTTAGTAATATTATAGTTTTAATTATAAGTTATAGTCATAGTGTAGTATAGTTGTAGTTGTAGTTTATTATAATTATAGTTATAGTTATAATTATAGTTATAGTGTAGTATAGTGTAATATTGCTATAGTTGTAGTTATAATATAGTAATGTTATAGTTATAGTAATAGTTATTGTGTAGTATGGTATAGTATAGTTATAGCTGTAGCTATAGTTATAGTATAGTTATAGTTATAGTTTACTATAGTTATAATTATAGTGTATTATAGTTGTAGTGTAGTTATAGTTATAGTTTATTAAAAGTGTAGCGTAGTTATAGCTATAGTTTATTATAGCTGTGGTGTGGTGTGGTGTGGTGTGGTGTGGTGTGGTGTGGTGTGGTGTGGTGTGGTGTAGTGTAGTGTAGTGTAGTATAGTTATAGTTGTAGTTATAGTGTAGTATAGCTATAGTTATAGTTTAGTATAGTTATAATTTTGGTGTATCATAGTTGTAGTGTAGAATTGTTATAGTTATAGTATATTATAGTTGTAGTGTAGTTATAGTTATAATGTATTATAGTTGTAGTGTAGTTTAATTATAGTTTTAGTTATAGTGTAGTATAGTTATTGTTATAATTATAGTGTAGTATAGTTATTATTATAGTGTATTATAGTTGTAGTGTAGTTATAGTTATAGTGTATTATGAGTGTAGTGTAGTTATAACGATAATTTATTATAGCCATAGTGTAGTATAGTGTACTAGTCATAGTTGTAGTTATAGTATAATATAATGTAGTATAGTTGTAGTTGTAGTTATAGTGTACTATAATTATAATTATAGTTTTAGTTATAGTGTATTGTAGCTGTATTGTAGTTATAGTTTTCGTGTACTATTTGTAGTGCAATATATTTATGATTATAGTGTATTATAGTTGTAGTGTAGTTATATATAAAATTTATTATAGTTGTAGTGTAGTATAGTTATCGTTGTAGTTAGTGTAGTATGATTATAATTATTGTTATAGTGTAGTGTAGTTGTAGTGTGGTTATAGTTATAATGCATTATAGTTGTAGTGTAATATAGTTTTAATATAGCTATAGTTAAAGTATAGTATAGTTGTAGTGTAGTTATATTTAAAGTGTATTATAGTTGTAGTGTAGTATTGTTATGGTTATGATGTATTGTAGTTGTAGTGTAGTTATAGTTATAGTATATTATAGTTGTAGTGTAATATAGTTATAGTTATACTGTATTATAGTTGTAGTGTAGTTATAATTATAATGTATTATAGTTATAGTGTAGTATAATTATAGTTTTAGTTATAGTGTAGTATGGTTATAGTTATAGTTATAATCTAGTATAGTTATAACTGTAGTGTGTTATAGTTGTAGTGTAGTTATAGTTCTAATGTGTTATAGTTGTAGTGTAGCATATTAATAATTATGGTGTATTATAGTTGTAGCATAGTGTAGTGTAGTATAGTCATAGTTGTAGTTATAATGTATTATAGTTATAGTTATAGTATATTATAGTTGTAGTATAGTTATAGTTATAATGTATTATAAGTGTAGTGTAGTTATAACTATTGTTTATTATAACTATAGTGTATTATTGCTATAGTTGTAGTTATAGTTATAGTGTAGCATAGTTGCAGCTGTGGTGTTTTATAGTTATAGTGTAGTATAGTTGCAGTTGTGGTGTTTTATAGTTACAGTGTAGTATAATGTAATATAGTTATATTTATAGTCTATTATAGTTATAGTGAAGTATAGTGTAGTATCGTTATAGTGCAGTTATAGTGTAGTATAGTTATAGTTATAGTATAATATAGTTATAGTTATAGTTATAGTGTATTATAGTTGTAGTTTAGTTATATTTATAGTGTATTATAAGTGTAATGTAGTTATATCTATAGTTTATTATAGCTATAATGTAGAATAGTTATAGTTGTAGTTGTAATTATAATGTAGTATAATTATAGTTATAGTTATAGTTATAGATTGGTATAGTTATAGTAGTATGTATTATAGTTGTAGTGTAGTTATACTTATAATGTATTATAGTTGTGGTGTAGTATAGTGTAGTATAGCTGTAATTGTTCTTATAGTGTAGTATAATTATAATTATAGTTATAGTGTAGTATAATTATAATTATAGTGTAGTATAATTATAGTTATAGTGTAGTATAATTGCTTTGAAGTTATAGTTGTAATGTATTATAGTTGTAGAGTAGTATCGTGTTGTATAATTATAGTTGTAGTTATAGTGTAGCATAGTTATAGTATAGTATTGTGCAGTATAGTTATAGGTTTATTTTTAGTGTATTATAATTACAACTTTAGTTTTGGTTTTAGTGTAATATAGTTATAATGGTAGTTATAGTTTAATAAAGTTAGTTATAGTGTAGTATAGTAATAGTTATAATGTATTATAGGTATAGTGCAATCTAGTTATAGTTGTAGTTATAGTTTAGTAATGCTGTAGTTATAGTTATATTTACAGTGTAGTATAATTTTAGTTATCGTGTATTATAGTTGTAGTGTGATTATAGTTATAATGTATTATAGTTGTCGTGAAGTATAGTTATAGTTATAGTTATAATTATAGTGTAGTATAGTTATTGTTATGGTTATAGTGTAGTGTAGTATAGTTATAGTGTATTATAGTTGTAGTGTAGTTATAGTTATAGTGTATTATAGTTGTCGTGTAGTTATAGTTATAGTGTATTATAAGTGTATTATAGTTATAGCTACAGTTTTTTATAGCTATAGTTTAGTATAATGTAGCTTTATTATAGTTGTAGTTATAATTATACTGCATTATAGTGTAGTATAGTTGTAGTTATAGTGTAGTATAGTAATAGTTATAGTCATGGTGTAGTATAGTTGTAGTGTAGTTTTAGTCCTAGTGTATTATTGTTGCAGTGTAGTATAGTTATAGATATAGTGTATTATAGTTAGTGTAGTTATAGTTATAATGTATTATAGTTGTAGTGTAGTATAGTTATTGTTGTGGTTTATTATAATTATAATGTAGTGTAGTATAGTTATAGTTATAGTTATAGTGTAGTATAATTATAGTTTTAGTATATCATAGTTGTAGTGTAGTTATAGTTATAGTGTAGTATAATTATAGTTTTAGTGTATCATAGTTGTAGTGTAGTTATAGTTATAGTGTATTATAGGTGTAGTCTAGTTATAGTTATAGTTTATTTTAGCTATTGTGTAGTATAGTGTAGTATAGTTATAGTTTTAGTTAAAGTTATAGTGTAGTATAGTTGTAGTTATAGTGTAGTATAGTTTTAGTTATAGTTTATTATAGTTGTAGTGTAGTTATAGTATAGTGTATATATAGTTGTAGTGTATTATAGTAGTAGTTATTGTGTATAATAGTTGTCATGTAGTTATAGTTTTATTGTATTATGGTTGTAGTGTAGTATAGTTCTAGTTGTAGTTATAGTGTAGTATATTTATAGTTAGTCATAGTTATAGTTATAGTTATAGTGTATCATAGTTGTAGTGTAGTTATAGTTATAGTGTATTATAAGTGTAGTGTAGTTATAGCTATAGTTTATTATAATTGTAGTGTAGTATAGTGTAGTATAGTTATAGTTTTCGTGTAGTGTAGTGTAGTATAGTTATTGTTGTAGTTATAGTGTAGTATTGTTATTGTTATAATAGTTAGTGTAGTTATAGTTATAATGTATTATAGTTGTAGTGTAGTATAGTTATTGTTGTGGTGTATTATAATTATAATGTAGTGTAGTATAGTTATAGTTATAGTGTAGTATAATTATAGTTTTAGTGTATCATAGTTGTAGTGTAGTTATAGTTATAGTGTATTATAGGTGTAGTCTAGTTATAGTTATAGTTTATTTTAGCTATTGTGTAGTATAGTGTAGTATAGTGTAGTATAGTTATAGCTATAGTTAAAGTTATAGTGTAGTATAGTTGTAGTTATAGTGTAGTATAGTTTTAGTTATAGTATATTATAGTTGTAGTGTAGTTATAGTTATAGTGTATAATAGTTGTAGTGTATTATAGTAGTAGTTAGTGTATAATAGTTGTCGTGTAGTTATAGTTTTATTGTATTATAGTTGTAGTGTAGTATAGTTGTAGTTGTAGTTATAGTGTAGTATATTTATAGTTATAGTCATAGTTATAGTTATGGTTATAGTGTAATATAGTTATAGTTATAGTGTATTATAGTTGCAGTGTAGTTATAGTTATAGTGTATTATAAGTGTAGTGTAGTTATAGCTATAGTTTATTATAATCGTAGTGTAGTATAGTGTAGTATAGTTATAGTTTTCGTGTAGTGTATTGTAGTATAGTTATTGTTGTAGTTATAGTGTAGTATTGTTATTGTTGTAGTTATAGTGTAGTATGGTTATAGTTATAGTTTAATATATAGTTATATTTATGGTGTATTATAGTTGTAGTGTAGTTCTAGTTGTAGTGCAATTAAAATTTTAGTTATAATTGGTTATAGTTGTCCAATATTATAACAAGAGTTAGTTACAGTGCTAATAGTCATAGTTATAGTTATAGTTATAGTGTAATATAGTTATAGTTATAGTGTATTATAGTTGTAGTGTAGTTATAGTTATAGTGTATTATAAGTGTAGTGTAGTTATAGCTATAGTTTATTATAATTGTAGTGTAGTATAGTGTAGTATAGTTATAGTTTTCGTGTAGTGTAGTGTAGTATAGTTATTGTTGTAGTTATAGTGTAGTATTGTTATTGCTGTAGTTATAGTGCAGTTATAGTTATAGTTTAATATATAGTTATATTTATAGTGTATTATAGTTGTAGTGTAGTTCTAGTTGTACACAACAACAACACAACAACAACAAAGCCTTAATCCCACTACGTGGGGTCGGCCACATGAATCCTTTTTCTCCATTGCGTCCTATTTAGTGTCATATTTTCATTTAGTTCTAGTTGTAGTGCAATTAAAATTTTAGTTATAATTGGTTATAGTTGTTCAATACTATAACAAGAGTTAGTTATAGTGCTACTTAGTTTAGTGTAACTTAATGTAGTTATATTTAATTATAGATGTAGAATGCTATAGTTATTATTATAATATAGTATGTTATCGTATATAAGAGCTATTATTAGTGTTGTTATAGTTGTAGTTATATTTAGTTATGGTTGTGAATTATTATAGCTATAGTTATAGAATACTATATCTATTGATATTGTGCACTAATTATTTTTGTTATAATTAGTTATAATTGTAAAATATATTGCTATAATTATAGCTATAGTGATATTGTAGACATAGTTGTAGTTATGGTTGCAGAATACTATATCTATAGTTTTGGTGTTATTTATTGTAGTATAATTTTTTGTAGTTTTAGTTGGTTATTGTGTAGAATACTAGCTGAAATGCAATAGAATACTATAACTATAGTTACTTATTGTCTTGTATAGTGTATTGTAATTTAATGTAGTTATAGTTAGGTGTAGTTGTAGAATACTATAACAATAATTATAGCAAGTATGTTGTAAAATACTTTTTGCGATAGTTGTGCAATTGAAGTTTTGGTTCTAGCTAGTTATAGATGGAGAATATTTAAGCTATAGTTTTAATTCTATATATTATAGAATACTGTTGTTATTGTTTGTAGTGTATTGTAGAATACTATAGGTATAGTGATAACCATGGCTGTAGTTGTAGTTATAATTAGCTATCATTGTAGAATATTATAATTATAGTTATACTCTATTTTAGTTATATTTATAATTTGTTATGATTCTAGAATACTTATAGTTTTAGTTTAGTATGTTGTAGAATACAGTAATTGTGAATATAGTGTAGTTCTGGTTGTAGTTATTGTTAGTTATGGTTTATAGAATATTATGACTATAGTTATAGTATAGTATAGTTGTAGGTATAGTGTCACTATATTATAATATAATGTAGTATAAAATTGTAAATTGTTATATAGTGTAGTGTAGTTTGATTTAGCTATAGTTAGCTATACTTGTAGAATTCTATAACTTTGGTTTTAGTGTATTTTGTTATAGAATACTATAGCTATAGTTATAGTGTAGCTATTATAGTTGTAGTTATGGTTAGTTATATTTTTCGTATACTATAGTCATTATCATAATGTAGTGTTGTATAATAATATACCTCTAATTATAATGTGGTATGTTGTAATATAATATAGCCATAATTATGGTAGTTTATAGTATAGTGTAATTTAGTGTAGTTATGGTTAGTTATAATATAGAGTACTATAACCGTAGTTGTAATGTAGTATGTTTTAGAATATTATTTCTATAATTTTAATGTAATAATTGCTTTAGCTAGAGTTAATTGTAGTTGTAAAATACTATAACTATAGTAATTGTGTAGAATGTTGTAGTGTATTATATTTAAATTTATAGTTTACTTATGATTTAATTTATAGTTATTTATAGTTTTAGAATATTATAGCAATAGTTTTTATAGTATTATATATTGTAGTGTAATTTAATGTACTTATATTTAGTTGTGGTTGTAAAACGCCATAGTTATTGTTATAGTGTAGTATGTTGTAGAATGTTATAGTTATAGTTATGGTATAGGTGTAGTTATAATTAGTTATTGTTGTAAAATGCTATGGCTACAGTTTCAATGTAGTATGTTGTTCAATAATGTACTTGTAGTTATAGTGTAGTTATAGTTAAAGTGATAGTTTTAGTTGTAAAATACTATAGCTCTAGTTATAGTGCAATATGTTGTATAATACTATAATTATAGTTTGATATAGTTGTTTTTGTTAGTTGTAGTTGTAGAATAATATAGCTATAGTTAAAATATTATAGTGTTGTGTAATTTAATGTTGCTATAATTAGCAATAGTATAGAATATTATAGCTATAGTTCTAGTTTAGTATGTTTCATAATACCATAGTTATAGTTAACTGCAGTGTTATATGCTGTAGTGTAATTTAATGTACTTATTGTTATGTAAAATTATTGAATACTATAGATATAATTATTGTGCAGTTATTCTTATAGTTATAATTAGTTATAATTGTATAATATACTAACTAAAATTATAGTGTAGCTGTAGTTGTAGTTACAATTAATTATAATTGTAGAATACTCTCTCTTCAATTATTGTGTAATTTTAGTTGTAATTATTGTTAGTTATAGTTATAGAATAGTATAGCTATAGTCATAGTGTAGCTATAATCATAAAATATAATATTTATACTTATAGTATAGTACGCTGTAGAGTATTATGACTATTGTTATTTTTTAGCTATAGTTCTTTGTAGTTGTAAAATAATAAACCTCTTTTACTAATATTAGTATTGTTGTAGAATACTGCAACTATAGTTAGTGTTGTATAGTGAGTGTAATTTAATAATATTATCGTTTGTTATAGTGTTGAACACTGTAACTATATTTATAGTGTAGTTTGTTGTAGAAGGTGCTAGGTATAATTATAGTGTAGTTATAGTTGTAGTTGTAGTATGTTGTATACTATATCTATAGTTATTATATAGTTAAAGATTTAATTATAGTTATAGTTGTAGAATATTATTGCTATAGTTATAGTGTATTATGCTGTTGAATGTTTTGGCTATTATTATAATTTAGTATGTTGTAGAATACCATAGCTAAAACTATGTTGTAATTATAGTTGCAGGTACAGCTAGTTATAGCTGTTTAATGCTGTAATTATAATATAATATTTTTTAGATCCTATAGCTATTGTTATGGTATTGTTATAGTTGTAATTATAATTTTAAAGTATTGTATAATATAGTATAATATTAAATAATGTTACATGATGCAGTGTAATTTATTGTTATAGTGTGTTCGTTGCAGAATACTGTAACTATAGTTATAGTATAGTTCTTCTTGTAGTTGTAGTTTTTTATAATTTTAGAATACAATAGTTATAGTTATGATATTTTATGGTTTAGTGTTATTTGATGTTGTTATAGTTATAGTGTAGGATACTATAGCTATGTTTATTGTGTGTTGCATGTGTTTTAATACTATTGCTATTGTTAGTTATAGATTTATCTAGTGCAGTGTAATTTAATGTAGATATTATTAGCTATAGTTGTAGAATACTATTACTATATTTTGGTTTTATCATAATTTCTAATTTTTTTAATTTATTTTTGCTCTCAATTCAGATCATATGATGTGAATTTAGGTTTTTTTTATTTTGACTCCGCGTGTTTGGATTAACTTAGGCAGCCTGGGAAAAGTTATGTGACTTCAAATTATGCTGTTATGTATTTTAAGACATAAGCATGCAAATAAAAAAGTATTTAAGCTTAAGTGTGGTGCAGAAAGTTAATCAGGGAAAAAAAAATGTGGACAACACATCACAACCAACCTTTTGTGTCATAAAATTAAAGCCTTATTGTATGGACAAAAGTTTTGCAATAAAGGATGATTGGTTGTGGAGGATCTCTGTTCTAGTATGGTCACTAGTTGGTATGATGAACATTGAATTTACCATATAATCAAGCCTGTGATAATTTAGCAGGATGAGAGTTCTAACTACACCATCATTGATGACATTTCTTTATGGTCTAACCTTTGATCTGGGCATCTTGGATTAGAGATACCTTTAAACTTGTAGAAATGCTGGCCAAATTCATTTCCACACAAAATGGCAGCTCTAGTTGGTAATGGAAACCAAAAATTACTTTTTTACATCTTCACTACAAGAACATCTCATTACAAGAAAAATGTTGCTTCATAATTGCAATGGCCTCATGCGTCAGTTTGCCCTGGCATTGGCATCAAGCATTTCGTTTTGGTCCTTTGCTGACCTGCATCACATTTACAAATAACATAATTATTCTTTTTCAAGAGACTCATCTCACTTTGGTTTATGGATGATTGATCTGTATTATTTTACTCATATTACGAGGACTTAAAAATCTGAGATTTGAGGTTTCCCATTGGCTCAAGCCCTTATTATTAATTACCCCTTCTTATAGCAAGAGAATATTTTTTATTAAGATTAGTCGTTAGGTACTAAATATCAAACTTAGCACATTATAAAAATAAATTACTGTTTTAAAATTACAAAATTAACAGTCTTAGTTTAGAGTAGATGAAGGGGGAAATGATGATGCGCCCGTTAAATATCTCATGCTTCCGTCATCCAAGGTTATTTATGGTCTCTGATTTATTTAGTCAAAGGATATAGTCGACCTAACCTAACATAAAAAATTTTTGTCAGTCGCTATGTATCGTGTCTTCTAAGCGAACTAATGCATGCAAAGACTATGATTCATAACTCAAATGAGCTAATAATGAACATCTTTGATTTTCCTATAGGCTTGGGATGGTTAAATAGACTAATCCAAGTTGACCTTAGTTTATATAAGAGTCTGGACCCTATCAAGCATACCATATGATTCATAATTCAAATGAGCAAAATACTATTGGGGAATATATGAGCTATAAATATGACTGTAAAATAATGGTGCAATTTGACAAAAAAATCATCGGTTAACGGGCTTTTGTTGTAATCATTTCTCGTGGTTCAATTTGACGACCAAACTATGGGAATAGAGGAACCCGAGCCACATTTTTGCTGACATGAGATTATTTTGAGCATGAATGTAATAGTATAAATTGATATGACATTAACTTTTAAATGATAGATTTTTTAATCGTGGAGAGCGGATGAGTTTTTTTTTTCTTAACTTTTAAATGATAAATTTCATTTAAGTATTTAAGATTTTAATATTCTGCTTTTTTTTAATTTTAATATGAATCTCTCTTATTGAAATTTGTATTTATGTTGCCATCATTATGGCTTTAATTGAAATGCTTGTTTTGACATTTAATTGAGTTTAGTCATTTTTGCATTCAAAGTTGGTATTGGTTCTATCAAATCCAGCCCTTGTAAGGAAAAGGAGCAGATTAGCTCAGTCCTGTCAGCTCTAGTTTATAGGGATGAGGATTGTAATTCTCCCCTATAGGCAAGGTGGCTCGTCAAGAATTTGCAAAATTTAGTATTCTAAACTAAGATTTTGAGTATATATTTTATAAAATTATAATAATTGTACATTTATTGAGGTGGTTTTTATTTTAGCATAAAAATGTGTTTAACCCGCACAATATTTCAAATACTTAAGCTTAGAAAAGTTGAGATAAGCGACCGAGTATATGTTGGTCTTATATTTTTTCTTATAGCATTCATGTTTTTCAAGGTAATCATTTTAAAATTTATTTCAATTTAAACGTGTGTAGCATTTTTAGATTATATGATATAGCGTTCAATATGATGGTCAGAACAAATGCGGGTGTGCCTTGATTATGTGCACTTTGTAAAATATTTCAATTTATTATTTGTATAACTGTAGCTCATTAGTGGAATAGAAGTAAATGTTTTATTTTGAGTCTTAAATTTGCTTTTTGTTCACTTGTGCTTGAGTTGTGAATTTGGTACCTCTATCTTATCATTTTGAATTTGATTTATCTTCAAATCATAGAATTAGAAACTATTTAGTCTTATCTTTATTTGGGCAATAAGATATATATTTTTGTGTTATTCAACTCAAATGGCGCCCATATGACAGGAACACTTTCATTCTAAACATAGGAGTGTAAAGGCGGTTCACTCCACATTTGATTCAGGTTTTCCATAAATATTGAGTGTTATGTATGTGATGTTCCACTTGTTGCAGTAAAAGTTTTGTTTGCAATTTAGTTAGCATTCAAGCTCTAAAGCAAATTGTTATTTCGTTTTTGCTTTTTATTTTTCTCATTTAATTTTAATTCAAGTCAACTCAAGAATCAATCTCAACTTTTAAAATTTAAAATTTATTAGTTTACTAGTGTTTGTTCAAAGTCATTTTCAGACTCTTGTTTTGCTTAAGCTAAGTTCCGAATCAATCCAAATTCCAACAGCATTTCAGTATCCTCTGTGCATCATTCTTGTGAGGGAAATTATTTCGGAAAGTTGGGTCTAATCACCTTGCAAATAAATGCACGCATGGTCGGTTTCGTGAGACACTGCGACCAAAATTTTTAAAAGTCTTCACGCCAAGGTGTGCGCGAGATAACTGCAAGCACATTTCACAACATATGTATATATATTCCCCAATTACGTCGTAATTGTCACCTATGAGTTTCCCGCATGAGTTTACTTGTTGTGGTGGACACATCAAAAGAAGGGTTGTTGTAAGCAACACATAAGAAATTTCTCCATCACACTAAGAATAGCGTGCACAAATTCTTCTCATCATATCAAATGCACTGCAAATAGGATATTAAGAGTTTAGAATGATAACCTCTTTATACCTTTTAAGTACAAAATGAAATTTATAAGTGCATGGTGAGACAAGATTAGCACTGAGTTTTGAAAATTACATTTTTTCTGTTTTGGCTTCTCTAGTATTCTTTTTTCTCTCTTTCTTTCTTTCTTTCTTTCTTTTTTTTTTCCTTTTTAATGGAACTCTTTTATAAAAAGGAATAGTGATTGGTGAATAGATTTGCTGTGCGAGCTGGATAAGATTGATGTTTATTTCTCCTATATTTTAGACTATTTGATTTAGTCTTAAGTAGAAGATTCTAGGATATAAGGATCTCTCCATGACATTTGATTGTTCCTTGCGAAAGTTGTCACCACGTTTTCTATCCTTTTCATTTTCTTCACACAAGCCAAAACACCTCATCGCCTCAGTGGTTCCTTGTCTACTGAGCTAAGGAGTTCTCGATTTCTTCTAGGCGATGAGCCAATGTTCTAGGAGATTTTGGCGCCTATGGGTCTCAGCAAGATTGTCTAGACTGTCAACCTCAACATCCTCATTCAAGAGTTGGCTGCTCTCGATTGGCACCTTGGCAGCCGCCATTGTAACCGAGGTTGGATTCTCACCCATGTTCGTTGGAGCGAAGTCATCATTTAGAATAATAGGAGCCGGGTCTTCTGCACCAAGAGACGACGTAAAGAAAAAAACACACATTAGAAAAAAAATCAATTCTAATAAGACCAAGACTTCTCATACTAAGGGGTCAGTTCAACTCAGGTGTTGTAATCAACACACCGCCTTCATCGCGTGGGAACAAAGCACCAATAGCTTCTTGCGAGGTCTGTTTGATTGGCAGGCCTTGTGTCGTAATAGAGGGTGAATCGATGGATTGATGTTTGAGCCAGTCGCACGAATGTTCCTCCCCTTAGTGCTAAGGAATGAACCTAATGTCTCCACTTGATCGGCTAGCGCGACCTTTTTTCTCTTATTAACAACAGTTTTCTTTTTCCTTGAAACCTTCAGGAAGTATTGTTCCTTCTGCTACCCGGAGGTAACTTGAAGTAGAATCAAATGCTCTGGGGATATTGCCCTGGGGATTTGATATATTCTCATTCACAAAACTCAGAAGTTGATTGATTCCAATGAGTCGTAGAGCAAATAAGGAATGAGAGGAGTCACGTCAAGCCCTACTTATAAGAATTAAATGCCCGAAAATTAAGAAAATTCAATTATTAAATTATTGATTAATAATAAATGCAATTTGTTTTTTGGATTAAATTCTATTATTCTTATTGTAGTATCAGTTTTAAGGAGTAGGAGAATCATTGAATTAAAATATGCACATAAAAATATGTCAATGTTGATTCCAAGGAGATCTAAAGGTCTAAATATGAAGAGTACGATGAAGGGCCCCTCTGATAGAAGATCTTGAGGCTCATTTATCCGATCGAGTAAAGCTGTCAGAGTTATAGCGAATAAGGCTGAAGCTGACCAAGCCACGAGGAACACAAAGAGATGACCAAATGATCTGAGCCAGAGTCATCCTGTCAAAAACAAGATAAAGAGATATCCGAGCCAACTATTATGGAAGAACTTACTCAAGGAGGTTTCCTAGCATCTTAAACTATGCTAAAAACACCCAGAAGCCCCCTATCAGGTGTGAAAGCGACAGTCGGACAATATCGAGCACCCTATTCATATTGGTTAAACTCAGTCGACTGAGTCGATCTCACTAGCTGAACGGATCTCAGCCGATCGAGTTGATTTTGTCGACTCGAAGTCAATGAAACTTAATTAACCGATTTAGAGAGCAGTCAAACAATGAGTTTTGCATGTAAAATACTAGAAATATTCTTGTATAAATCATATTAAAGTAGGGAAAAAGTTTAATATCATCATGTTGTACCATCTCCCTGATAAATCGGGAGATTTTTCATGAATAAGACAACACATTACTGTTGGTTATTGTTCTCTCTCTCTCCATCTCTCTCTTCTCTCTCTCCCCCTATCCTCTTAGATTTTATTTTTTGAGTGTGATTTACAGACAAATTAAGTACAATAAGGTTGAAGTTCATGTAGGATTTTAGGCAGTCATCATAATTATTATTCATGTTCGAAAATTTTATATGTGGGTTTATAAGTAATAAATTATACATTATATTCTATCTTAATTTCCTAAGCCTAAAGTTGTGATCAAATATAAATTGATTATTTGGCTTATGTGGCATTTTAATATTTGTATGAAATTAATATTATGTAGAGATCATATATTAATTTTAGTTAATGATGGGCTAACATAAAATATATACATTAACTATAAATAGGATCATGATACAATATAAAGAGGTTGGTTCTCATTTTATTCACATTCCATCACGAATTAAAATTTAGGGTATGTTTGGGGCAGCTGCAGCTTATCTAGCTTCTGCTGATAAGCAGTTTATCCTGATAATCTGTTGATGGACAGCTGATCCGGATAATCCGACTGACTATTTGGTTAGTGCATTTTGAGAACAACTGATTCTGGAGAAATGACCAATCTGCCCGTATTCTGGATAAGATGTTGAGCTGTTTGGTTCGTGCGTTTAGTAAACAGCTTATTCACAAATTTTTTTTGAATTAATAATATGTGTAGCAGAATAAGTTATTTTATCAACAAAATTAAAGATCAAATATTAAGACACGACAATACAAATAAGTAGAGATACATTTATATAACTCAAATATATCTGATCACATCAAACGAGCAAAGTTATGCATACAAAAGTAAATTGCACCTCTACATACTAATATGGACTATAATGAGATCCCAAAAAAAAGAAGAAAAAATAACACGTCAGAATGACAAGGAAAAAAAATTATAATTTTGATTTTAAAATGTAGCAGCAAATCACGGCCCATGTAGCCTAACTATGACATTTCATAACTCTGAGCAAACCTGTTTGACTGTGATACAGTGGGAATGTAAGGGAAGCAAATTGAGTAGAATAAGAAGGGAAGCATTTGAGTAGAATAAGAAGGGAAGCAAAACCATCCAGCAAACCCAAAGTATAGTTTAAACCACAAGGAAATTTCCAACTTATATATATATATNCGGAGCCAACGAGAAAAACAAACCAAATCCACTTTGTTATGTAGCGCAAAATCCAGCAGATGTGGCGCATTTTGATTCAAGATTATTCTGATGAATCCTTATGTCTGCGGATTTACACCTCAAAGAATGAGTTGGGAAAAAAGAGGGGAATTATTGGGGGGAAGTGTTACATCACCCTTATGAGATTCCAAGTGGCCATCCTTTATTTTATCATGATTACATTGAGATTTCTAGAAGGTTTTAACTATCCTCGTTTGTTTTATTAAGAGATAGACATATAATTAAGATTATTTCTTGCTCTTTATCTTTTGATTATGTTGCATTTTACTTTCTATTATTAACGTCAATTTTTGATGTCACGTGCATAAGATGTCCGTTCGAACAATCTTATGGTATGTATCACGCACATATGACTACTTAAGGCTCAAGACATCCGTCCTCGACCCTCTGGCACGTGGCCGAGATTGTTTTGCTAGGCTTCGGCTGTCGATGAGGTGAGGGCCGACCAACATTACATTGACGGAATGGTCCTAACCGGATGAACTTTGTTTGACACAACACAAACAAGTCAGCCCTAAATTGTCTTACACGTTAAGAATTTTCTTTTAGATGACTCCAGATGGCAGAACAGACATCGCATATGCATCTGGAATGTCTTTTTCTCTTAGGGAGGACCTTCCGAGTCTTGCCACCTGAATTGCCAGAAAAAAAAAAGAACCCCAAGTAGGCTAGGCGTGACCACACCCACATAAGCGTGACCTTGCCACGCATAATCAGCTTGTTTCATTGCTCGGTCCTCATTTTTCCGTCCTGATGCCTTCCGTTCGCCAGGACAAGCCATTAGGCCGGTCCTAAGCCAAAAATAGCCTCTGAGCCAACCTAGATGCTTGCCAAAAGAGGCAAATGGTCATTCAAACTTCTATGAAAATCCTTCTTGCAGGGGGAGATCTAGGGGGAGTTCGCTGATTTTGCTTGGGAGAGCTAATAGCGATCTCAGAGAGTCTTGGAGAGTTTTGGGGAGTTATGGGAGAGCTTCTTCACCCAAATTCTTCTTTATCTTTTTCGTTTCTTTCTTCTTCCACCTTTCACGTTTTCTTTCTCGATCACTAGCCTAGCCCGAGAAACATGGGGAGAGGCAAAGTGCTTGAGAAGTGATCACATGACTGTCTGGAGAGTTCTCAGAGAGCTTCTCCATTCTTCTTCTTCTACCTCCTTTTCTCCATTTTCGTTTCTTCTCCTTTTGCATTTTATTCCTCGACCACCTTCTTGGTCCGAGAAATAAAGAGGAAGAGCGAAGCGCGGTGTTTCGCCGACGTCATAATACTCCTTGCGAGGAGAGCTTCATCACCCGAGGGGGAGCGGAGATTGGTACTTGGAGCATCGTCGGAATCTCTTCGTGATAAAGAGAACGATTGGACCTCGATCAAACACTGCGACGAAATAACCTCCTCAATCCTTGCCTTTTCTTCCTTAGCTAGCCCTAGGATTAGATTTTGGCTAGGTGTTGTGGGTTCGATCGCCCACACGAGGCAAGTTGACCGGCTGACACTAGTCGGCACGGCCACACACCTTTGGATTGGCCATTGATTTTCTAAAGGAAAACCTTGGTTAGGAAAGCTTTTGTTGGACACATCCTTTGCGAAGCCAAAGTGATTTCCCATGATAAGCCTTAGATCTACACATAAGCGAGTCAGAATCCCAATTTTTTTACGGCTTTGGTGCTTCCAATCTTCCTTCGAGGGGTTGGGATAGTTTGACCTTGAAGGGTGGGAAAAACTTTGTAGTTAGCTCATTTCTACAAGATTGTGGGAGGCTCGTAGGACAGAAAAAGCTTTGTAGACAGTTCGCCCAACGAGCGGTGAAAAACTTCTACAAGAAATCAGAGGGCGTAGTTCTCCACATTTCTTCGCCAAAGTTGAAGGCGGCTTAAACCATAAGTTTCTATATGAGTACATTAGGGTGAGCATGGCTTGCTATTATGCATGATGATAGCATTACATTATATGTTTCAATGTGATGTATGTTGCGTGGTATTTTTTTTGCGCATTGCACTTGGGTTTCGATCGGTTGCCCCAGTACGACCAACCTTTCTTTGATCTGATTGATCGCCTCTGCCCGGTCGACAGGTCACTTTGGTCCAATAGACCGTCCCTGCTAGATCGACCGACTACTTTGGATCCACCGACCGCCCTAGCCCGATCAACAGATCACTTTGAATTGACTGCCCGCTCCGGCTCGGTTGACCCTACCAATTTTGTTCGACCGACTGCCCCGGCCCGATCTACCGATCACTTTGGTCCGACCAACCACCTCGACCCAATCGACCATTCACTTTGGCCTAGTCGGCCACTTTAGCCCGACTGCGCCTGTTGGCTACGTTGCCCTGGGTTGAACACCCTAGTCGACTCAACATGCTGAATAGCCAATTCCACTCACATAATGTGTGTTTTACGTGTGCATTAGTATTGATTGCATAACTTTGCACTAGCACATTCATCACTTGCATGGGCCTTTGTCGTGCATCTTTGAGTATATGCCCTCATATGCTCACAATGTGTACTCTTGCCTCCCTACGACACATTACTCCACATTTGCTTCTTGGCATCTTTATGTCACTTAGCACCACGTCATAAGTGGTTCACACTTACATTTGTGCACTTCTTCATGCTTGTATTTTTCTTATTGCTCCATACTTCTAGAGCCCTAAGAGAATCTATATTAAAAATAAGGTACGAGTATGGGTTCCAAGACTCCAGGCGGGTGGAACCACGTGACGGAGACTAGGTAGTTGTTTTTTTGAGTTCCATACATTAATTCTAAATCTCATTGATGTATAGAATTTGGGCTGGATATGTATAAGTGGTGTCTAATTGTTTTTTTTTCTTATATATGTCACCGACCCAACGACATCGACCTTTTTATTATTTTACTTGGCTTGTTCTATTGCTTTTTCTTGCATGATTGTGTGCTTGGGTTGTTTTCTCTATTTCCTTCTAGATGTATCTGGAATGCTACAAAATTGCAATTTAGGCTCTTTAGGATCTTAAAATTTTAATTTTTTTGCAAAAATCCTAATAAAAATTTTGAAATTAATTAAAAATTAGGATTAAGAGATTTGGGACTTTTAAAACCCATTGTTACTTTTTTGCTTGAGCTTCGGGCCGGTATTAAAATCGGTTGAATGCATGGTCATCTCCCAAGTCATACTAGTAGGACATCTACAATATCTAAGGACTGATCTAGATAACTGCATCATTTTTCACATCTTGATGAGAAGTCCCCGTGCTTTTTCAATCTGATTAGCCCAACACAGATTTCTGTTTGGTTGTTTAGTGCACATATGTCGTTAGAGGCTCCCCGACCCAGACGAAGTGTAAGCCCTTTCTCCTCTTTTTCTCGCAGCAATCTTGTCATTTTGGTGGATATAAGTCCCACGTCATGGATTTTCATCTAGTAGTCATATAATAGAGTTTCATTCTTTTGACCTTAGGGCTATCGAGGTCCTCGCGAATGATGCAATTCACGAATTGCTGACCGAAGATTATTGGACGTATTGGGTCGACTACCTTCACGATCAGTTAGACTTAAGGTTTTAGTAGCTTGGGATGATGGGTCCATGGTACCCTGACTTAGCCACCTTTACCTGTTTAGAGTCCACTCATCTTTTCCTTTGACTACTCACTTTGAACCTTATCGCTTCTCTTACTTTCATTGGTATCATATCGACATCCCAATTACTGATGAGTTGTTGCCCATTTGTGATACTATGATTTGTCCCTGCTCTTATGGCCTAGCTTTGGCTTATCGAGATTCTCTGTCAGGGTGATTCAGTTATTTCGCAAGCTCCGTATGCCAATGAGTGTGTTACTTATGTGAAATCCTGAGACTCACTCTTCGCCCCTTGGCTTAGCAGGAACTTTAAAAATATTGGAGTATTCCCATATGAAATAACTGGCCTTTGATAGCCTTGTGCTAGTTATCACTTTAAATGTAAGCAGAACTCCTTGGATCAAGTATATCTTTGGAGAAATCCAATAAGTAAGTAACTAAGTGAGATATGTCCTCTTGGGAGCACTTTGGACAACACACCTGAATCTCTGGTTGTGAGTAGCTTTGGCAGACATTATTTTGTGGATATTTAACACAAGCTATTTTGTTCATATCTTGTTTAGACGTGTGTACTTCATCTATCCTAGCGAGGTTTGTCGCACGAGGGTTCTCCACGCTCTTTCCCTTGTTTCTCTGTCTTTATTTTGTGTCCCATTTTTTCGGTTCATCTCTTCTCTTGATCATTTACATGATCAGAAGAGAGAGTTATTCGGAAAAGAAAAGTATACGACGATGAACAGACTGACAACTTTTTTAACAATAAAAAGAGAAATCAATGAAAACAATCATATTTCTATCAGTCTATTCAAACCCTTCTCGGAGTTCGACCTATGACCATTCCGACCTCGAAACAAGTTAGCTTTTTTCTAGTGGGCTAGATTTAAGGTTGTAAGTTGACTTGGGACGGTGTCTTCAAATATATCTTCTTTTGGAGTTGACCCATGGAGAGGAATATCTACCACACGGTTTGCATATAGTGGTTCCGGTTCAATAAATCGTACTCTTTAACTCGTCCTCCGTAGTTTGAACTTGGCACTTGTAGGTGGATCAAGCTGAGAAACTCGAAAAGAGTCTCGATGCCTCATAAGTCTAAAATTATTGTTTTTTGGCAATAGATACTACACTATATCCTTTTTTTTAAAAAAAATTGAGATATACAATGTTTGAATAACTCAATCTACTAAATTTTGGCGGCTTCAGAAAAAAGTAGTTTATAATACTTATAATAGCTTTAATAAAGAATTAATTTTCATACAATATTCCTACAGTAATTTCTATAGTCTGCAGCCATCTCAAATGACCCTATAAAAAGTTGGATGATGCCGTCTTTATGGCCTCACTATCAATGCTCTCAGTTCACTCTTCTACTATGGAGGTAAGTGACAATAGAGAAATAAAGCTGCTCCCCGAAGCTACCTTCACTCATGAACCTCCTGCTGCACAGAAGCCATTGGCAATGACGATGGATCAGAGTAATACCGAACCAACGCTTGACTTAAGCCTGTCGATCAGCCTTGTTAATCCTCCCAAGATGACTCTCAATAATGATGCTGAGAACTTGAGCAACGCCGAAGTGCTCACGAAACATGTGGCAGAACAGGTTAGACTTTCTGCTCTGGAGAGGGCTTATGCTGAGCGCATGAGGGAATTGACAAGGAGGGAGCTGGAGCTGGCGGAGAAGGAATTTATGAGGGCGAGATTAGTCTGGGAGCGTTCTCGAGAGGAGTTAGAGAAGGTTGAGAGAATGAAGATGGTCGCCACCCGGAGAATCAACTCCACCTGCATACAAATCACTTGCCAAGCTTGCCATCAGCAATTCCTTTCATGAATTTTCTTCCTAATCATATGAACTGTCACCAAACCAGGTTGAAATTATTGGTTGAAAATGTAAGCTGTCATGATTTAGAGGTCCATCTGCATCAAAAATATGTTTAATCAACCTTCTGATAATGATATTATGCTTCCAGTTCTGATTGTATTCCCTGAAAAAGATTCTCGCTTCATCTGAAAACTGAGCTGTAAGAACCACATTTTCTCCATGCTCACTGTCAGGAACTTTCCTAAAGACTCACGAACAATAATTACTGCATGTACACAAGTCCTTTAATTACTTCTGTTTGTGTTATACTTCAGGCTTCTTTCAGATCCGAGCAAAAACTTGAGCAAAGAAAAAAAATTCTTTCTAAATAGTTGATGTTAATCAAGAAAGTAAACAATCGTTTTGTAATTGCATCAGCTTTAATGTTGCTTCAAATTGATTGTTCCTGCATTTTATTTATTTACATCGTTAAGTTTTATATTTACAAATTCTGTACATTAGCTGTTAGCACCTGAAAGGAAATCAGATCTGGAATTTGTGAGCCGTGGCTAGGTTTGCAGAAAAAAGGATGGCTAGTTGTCTGACTGTAGTACATGAAAGACTACCGAACCTTTTCTAAAGCCCCCAATTCTGGAATCCATTCAGCCGATTTGAAGTGTAAACTTATTTACCTCTTTATAAAGGAAGAACATCAACATTCCTTTATTTATGAAAAGTTGAGTGTCAGCATAAGTTTAATGTAGGCGTTATTTTAATTGTTGGAACCCATCAACAATTTTTCTTGTTGATCATTTTAGCTAATCAAGAGGTGCAAAATTATACTGTACACCCATAGCTGGAACAGAAAATAATAATTGTCGCTTCAATCATTTACACATCTATCAATGTTAGGCTTCATGCAATCAAACCTAAGGAGACTTCAAAGCCAAATCAGAGCTTGCTAAGACAAACCCTTTGGTTCCCTGGCTCTAGTCAGTTGTCTAACTAATAGGCTAGCCTAACCCTTAACAAAACCTATAAGTTTGACCTGAACCTGTGGTAATTTAATCCCCGCGTAAGATCAACACATAATTGGTCTTTGAATCAATGTAAATGACCAATTCAAACTCAGTCTAAACATGCATCAACTCAGTCAATGTTGATATGTTCATGGCATGACTTTTTTCACCTATTGATTCATCAAAAGCCTTCTCTTATGCTAAATAAGAAAATTACCTGACTTGATCTTGGTCATACCTTGAGCATAAACCATATTGAATAAGTTTCTTTGATAAATCTTAAAATTAGAGTTATTATGTTAAGCTTAATAGGAAGTGCTTATTAGCTAAGTGGTTTATTTAACCCAAACCTAGCCTATATTAAACAATAGTAGGATTAGTCTTATAAATATATAGTTTGAACCTAATAAAGAATACCCATAGATTTATATGGCACAAAATTTTTTTAGTAATACATTTTTTATGGTTATCAAAAAAATGAATGCCAAAATTTATGAATTATATAAAGTTGGATTGCTCAGCTGAACATTTTTATAAAAAAATTAGACAATCCAAAACTTCAATGAATACATATCTTGTGGATCAAGCTCTCTAGCCACTAGCCTAGCCCAAGCCCCAGTCAGTTGTCACGCTATTAGTCTAACCCAATCCTTAAAAAAATCCATAAAGTTGACCTAAACCTATGGTAATCTAATCCGCACTTAAGGTTAACTCATGATTGGCCTGTGAACTAAAGTAAATGACTTATTCAAAATGGTTTAACTTATCTCATCTATTGATTCATCAATACTGTAACTTTTGTCAAATAAAAAAAAAATATTTGAATTGACTTTGGTCAAATTATGAACATAAGCCACATTGATAAAACATAATTCTAAGAGTCATCATCTTTGAATTAATTGGACCAACTTATATTCTAAGTAGTTTATTTAACCCAACACTAACATGTTTTAAACAATAGTTGGACCAAGTTCAAACTTAAGCTGACAAAGTTAAAATTCAAACTCAATCAAATGCAACCATAAATTTACAAGCCACAAATAGTTTTTACAAATAGATTTTGTATTCCTACCGGAACATAGGGGTGATAGAATGTATGAAATTATATAAGGTTGGCTTGGTTAACTGACCATTTGTAAGAAAACAAATTAGCCAATTCAGACCGTTAATTACTACAAATGAAATGGTCGAGGCTCCTTAGGCACTAGATCTAGCCAATCCTTATGGTGTCCTAGCTCTAGCTAGATGTCCCAATACTAGACTGCCATTTTTGATGGAAGAAAAGAAATGTGTGCTTCTAAATTTTTTTATCAATAGAAAATTTATGTTTCCGACAAAATTGAGTTAGTTTAGAGCCCAAACTTATCAAATCCATGATCATGAATGTTGTAGAGAATTTTATCATGAACCCACCGAAAAAAAAACTTTGAATTTTGATGAGAGATAGGTGAGATATGCTTCATCTATTGAGAGGGTACAAAGTCTTAATTTATTAGTAATTCTCACTCATAAAGTTGGAATAAACCAAATGACAAGAACATAGAAGTTGTAGCGGATCATGCCATTGAACTAGTCATTCAAAAATCATGTTATTTCAATAAAAGATGAGGTAAATACACACAAATTATCAATGAAAAGAATAAATATTTGAGTTTTTTTGATTTTGTGCATATTTTATTTAAAAAATAACTCGAGTCAACCCAAATGATGAACATGAAAAATAAGTGTCAAAATCATGATCCACTAATAAAACATCATGTGATTCTAATAAGAGATGAAAGTATAATTTGCAAATTTTATAAATATGTTGGATATATTTTTTAAAATCTTCTTTAGTTTTTAGTTTATGAATAATTTTTATCTTGTATGATCAAAATCATCCAAAATGATGAGCATGAAAGTTGTTGAGGATCATGCCATGAAATCCCTATTTAAAAACCATGCAATGTTGTTGAGATAAGGGAGAAATAAGCCCAAATTATCAAGAATATTTTGTGTTATGAGCAAAATTAACCAAAGAGATGATAATGAAAGTTGTAGAGAATTGAGATATAAGTATTAAAAAAAATATTGAAATTGTTTTGCTTTGGTTTTTTATTTATGATTAATATTAAGGAAATGGTACAAGGATTTGAACTTCGATATGGAGAAAGTATATAACTGATTCATCTAATCACAAAATGATTTCCAAGACCAGAAGTATTCCAATTGTTTTTGTTATCTCATCTCTAACATGAGTAAATGGTTCAAGCTAGTTTAATTCTATTCTATGTAGGCCAAACAAATATTTGAGCATTATACTAAGCCTTGAAAGCCAAAACAATAAATATATAGTGCTAGCATGCCATGATTCATCTAATGTCACAATGTTTGCACCATCCAACTTCTAATATTTGCAATAAATGTATTTGAGTAGCTAACAATTATATGATTTTTTATGATATTCCTATTTTGAGTATTAAATTTAGTGCCCACAAGGGGTGAATCATTTATTATTTTTTAAAGTGCAAAATCACTAAATGTCTAATTATTTTCTTAGTATTTGGCAAAATAATGCATTGAGGAGGGTAAAATTACTAAATTGTCAAAATCACATGAGAAAAAGAGATATTAAATTGTACTAATTATATAGTGAAATTGTAAATTCTAGGGAGAGCAATTGTGCACCCTTGAAATAACCTAGTTCCACTCTTTGTGCCCGCACTTATTAATAATATAAGAATATTTTAAGTTACCATAGTTCTTCCATATATTTTACTGAAGTAAATACTTTGGAAATTTTACACTCTAGTATGTGAATACATGTTATAAGATACAAATTTGCTCATCACTAGGCAAAAAATATATTTAAACAGGATGCTTTTACATCATGGCTTTAGAATTAGATCTATAGCATCTTTAGTGATTCAACCCTTAAATTTATTACAATTACAAAATCTGATGCTCTATTCTTCTACCTTAATGAGAAGTGAACCGCTCAACAAACAAAACTTCAAGAGGGATTTATCTGTTATTAGTGGACCCATTCACTTGGCCTTCACTGACCAGGTCTTCCTTGTAATTCGTCTTTTCTACCTTCATAATTGATTTCAGAATCGTTTTACATTTTTCACCCTTTTCTGGTCCAAGCTGTAAGAGATTAAAAGATGAAATGCTTTTAGCGGTAAATCACACCTTTTGTTACATTTCAACATACCGCACAAATCTAACAACAAAACATTTATGTTTACAAGCACATCTCTCAAATTTTTAACTTCACATAAGAAAAATTACCACCATCAATATTTTTTTATAAGTGAAATATGCTTTCTCATGCGTAGGATTATGATACCAAAATTTTATAAGTATAAATATCAAGCTTTGGCTATTAGATATGTAGGTACATAAGAATTGTGTGGTATGTAAATTTCCTTATTTGAAAATTGCTAGGCANAAAAAATTACCACCATCAATATTTTTTTATAAGTGAAATATACTTTCTCATGCATAGGTTTCTCATGCCTAATTATAAGTATAAATATCAAGCTTGGCTATTAGATATGTAGGTACATAAGAATTGTTTGGTATGTAAATTTCCTTATTTGAAAATTGCTAGGCATGGATGACGAATTTATCTTGTTGAATCTCATATATATACTTTCAATAATTTTTACAATAATTTTACAACACTAAAATAAAAGGATGTAGTGGGCCTCACATGGATCTCAAGAGTTGTTGGCCCATTGATAATGGTTAGGGCAGTAAATGAGCCTAGCTTGAGGTTGTGTCGGCTTATTGGGCTTGTTCGAAATTAATTATGTTTCACTCTGACTTATGTTTGAAATTTCTTGTGAATAGTATGTTAATAGTCGGTTCGATTTATGTATTCATACTTGCTTTGTGATTGAAATTAGTTCTTTCAAGTTTATTATAAAAATAAATATTGGGTGTTAGATTCAAATTTATACCATTTCTATTCAGTAAATGTGCAAAATCGCGTGACCACACGAGCTGTGGCGATTTTAATTTAGATATAAATATATATAATATACTAATATACACATAATATATACAATTTTCTCATTTCAAGCTAAAATGATTATAGAAAGAATATTTTCATAATTTAAATTCGAGGTTCGCCCTCTAAATAAAGACAAAATATGGAGACTCCTCAATTTCCAAATAATTTCCGCCGAAGAAACGATAGCATTCCCAACAAGATGGGCATAAGAAATTGGCATCTCATTAAACAAAACCATTTCTAGCGTTGCCACAACAACGTATTTAGTTTTATTTATTGAATTTAAGACTTTGAAAGTAAGATTATACATATTGATTGATTTATCTGCGTAGGCCGAGGGTGTGAAATTGAATGCGGCAGGCAATAAAATTAAAGGCATACTTAAATAAATAATATAAAAAATAAAAAAAAGCGTATACTAAAAAATAAAATAAGAGCATTATTAAAAATAAACTAAATTATAATATAACATTAATAAATAGGTATTATTATATTTGAAATTATTTTTTATTGTATAGCTAGGACCTAATCTTTATATATTTAGGTATCTAACACCGAAACTCAGGTGTAACCAACCTCTTTTTTCAGTAGAAACAAATTTAATAAGAAAATAAGTTAATTTAAAAAATAACACATAATTTAAAATTAAAATGTAAAATTTATTATTCATTAATAATAATATTACAAGCAATTCAATCTATTTTGTATATTTTTTATAAATTAAAAAAAATAATTACATGTTTTTATGTAAATATTCATATTAAATATAATTTTATGAAAGTGCAAATTTTATATGTGAAACTCAAAATAAATACAAAAAAAAATTATTAAGAAATCTAATAAATAAGTGTATGCAAAATAATTAATAAATAAATTTACGCATTGAGACTAACCATAATTTTATATCATATTTTTGTTTTTATTTTGATTTGCTCAAAAATAAGAAAACAAAAAAGAAAAATTTAAAGAAAATAAACATTAGGAGTATTAAAAAATGTATTTTTATTTTTTAAATATAGGAGCATTTATATACATTCTACATAATTCTTTTGTATTTACACATCTAATATGTAAATATTGGGAATGCATCCTTTTAGAAAATCTTGATAAATTTATTAAGCTAGTATTAAACTATGTTTAAGATCAATAAATTGGACATTCATTTATCCTTAATTACTCTCTAAAAGCTTGATTAAGCTTAGATTCTCTTAAATTTAATAAGTTAAATGAGGTGTATAATAATATATTTAGGTGTTTGTGAATATGGGAGCAATTAATAGAATTTTGAGGTGATTAAATTGTATCTTTTATTAATAAATTTTTAAATCTTGGGGGGATAGGTCAATTGGCCCCCTCACCCTTGTCTAAATGTCTAAACTATATGTAATTCTCAGGGGGGAAAGGGGCAATTGCCCCCCTCAATGATACATAGGTCCAGCCTTGCCTAAATTATATTGTTCACATTTATACACACTCAAAAATATATCTCTTTAACAAATGTTTGAAAATATATTGTTCAAACAAATCTACGAGTTTTATATAATATATATAGATTCGTACTTCAGACATTTGTTCATAGACAATATTTTCAAAATTATAATTTTCGAGTATATATACTGCTTTTGAAGCATCAACTTTTCAACAGTAAATTTTTCTTAGTTGCGAATTGAACTTTCGTACAATCACAACTGAAATAAACGCACCCTAAATAGTTTAAATTTAATATGTAGTTATATAACTTTTTTAAGTATCTCAATCAGATAAAAATATGATTTAAATTTTGTATTTTACTTAAAAATTAATACTAATGATATTTTTAATTTGTTTAAAAGGATTTAAGTATTATATAAATAAATATTAAAATTTGGTTTTCAGATAAGCAATTACATTAATATGTATATAAATACCTCTTAAATTTATTGCAACAGTCATCATTTTTTTCATAGTTGTTGTTAAGATGGTATAAATCCTTCTATAATATCAATATTATTTGGACAGCTTATTAATCTTAAGCGTATCAGTCTGCTTTAAATGTGGAGCTTTTTTATTGAGAAAATATAGTGATTTTTTTTTTTAATTTTAAACGGAAAATCCTGTCTATTCAAAATAAATTAAATGCACAGAAATGATAACTGCACTTGCAATCGCTAAACTATTATAGATAATCAAATAGGAAACATAGGAGGCTTTTTCTTTGATTTTTTTTTTATAATATGTGGTATATTATAATTTAGTTTCTATATGAAATCAATCACTAAGTGATGATATTGATGTGTCATCTATTAACTTTTTTTTAATATTAGTCAATGTACTATAATGCAAACATTATTTCATCAAAATTTGAATATTATTTCAATATATACTATAACACAACATACTAGATTGTTGATACAAAGGAGTTGGTACAATCATAACATTATATGCTAAACAATAAAATACAACATCCATAATACATCATGTATATTCCATTTAAAATGGTAAAATACAACACATATATGAGTGCAATTTAGTTGTGTAACTCGTGAGTTGTAACTCACATCTATTATATAACATGTTAGTTTAGATGTAATACAAGATCGATTCATGTATAAATTAATAAATTTTTCACAAAATAATTATAAATAAATTTTATAGATTTATGTTTTTTGAAATAAATCTATGCATATGCATTTACAACCATGATAGAATTGTCTGAGATTAGGTGAATTTTTAGAAATTTTTTCCTTAGAAGTGTATAAGATGTTGAATCACATGCACTCCACAAATACTCGAGCAATTTTTCAATCATGTTTGCTGTACAATGGAAACATGATCGTCTTTCACCTCCCTTTCTTCAAAGATGTTTGATCATGGTCAAAGAAGTGTAAGAAAAAGATTAAAAGCAAATTTGAATGTAGTTTGAATAGGTTTAAAAAACATTTGATTGTGCAGTGATGATGATCAGGCGATTGTTCAATCATGAGTTGAGGATGATTCAAAGGCTAATCAAAGATACGCCAACAATCTCTTAAATTAAAAAAAAAAAAAGAGAAAATAACATTCAAATAATGTTAAGTTATTTTGTGAAAATTTTAATTTAGATTTCTCTATCGTGATTGGAAGACGACATTAACATAACAACTCCCTTGTTGAAGTTAATTTAAAGATGAAAGTTTAGGACATGTTGTGCGACACATTCTCTTAATCCTAAATAATAAATTTAAAAATATTACTAACCTTTTGAAGATGCTAAATAGCTAAGACTGTTACAATGAATTTTTGTCAAGAATTTGTGCCCTATAATGTCACATAATAATTTATTTTACTCTAAAAGAAATTTCAGTCCATATATCCTCAATAAAACAAATGGTGAATGTATATTTTCAATTTCTTCCATAAAGAGGCATATAAAGTCAAATTTCTCTTGAGGAATGATGAAGCTATTCTTTTTCTTAAAAAATAAGAAAAGGAAAATGATGGCTTGTCTTAGCTAATTGCTCAGCTAAGGCGTACATAGAGTTATATGACAGACATCTTTGGTTTCTATGAAAGATACAAGTCCTGCTTGTCACTTGTTTCAACGGTATTGTATTTTTCCATCCCCAACCACTTTGCCCTACATCCATCATGCTCCCAAAGTTCTCATATATATATATTTCCCATTTTTTGAAAGGACAATGGAGGAAGACTTGGTCCTTTAAAAAGAAAATTATTACGTGTGGTTGACAACATGATGAAGATTTGGATGCGGCGATGTCACTATGTATTGCACGGCGGCCCATCTGAACCGTCGACCGGATGTGCGGCGCCACAAGTAGGAGTAGGAGTAGGTGGTGCCTTCCCCAAATTTATTTAATGCACATATTCTTAATTTTCTACATCATATATTACTATTGAATACAATTAAATTATTAGGCATTATGAAAATATATTGGTGATAGACAAAAGTTATGTGATGATATCTCTAGAAGTCTTTTTCATGTCTATAGCAATATATGAAATCTATAAATAAATAAAACAGTAATTATTTAAATAATTAAATTATTCGGCAGTGTAATGTACAAGAATGACCAAAATATATGAGAATTAATGGGACTTCATGAAATCATGGAAGTGCTAATTGTCACGTGATTTGATTGATACAAGTATTAAAATTAGCCCCATTAAGATATTAAATATATTAAAATATCCTCATATAACTTGTTCCTTATTTTATTTAGAAGAAATTCGGAGTAGCCAATTATTTTGAAGAGAAGAAGAGTTGCACCAAAATAACGAATTTCGTGGTGATATTAACAAAATACTTCTAAGAAGAAAATATAATTATTCATAATTGATGGAAATTTAATTTACATTAGTATATTGGTTGGAAACGAAATTTTCAGTATGGATTACAGTACTTCTCAACTCAAATTACAAGTATAGGAGCTCATGTTACTAAGAATATATGAATTGAAAGAAAATTATTAAAATATTTATTTATTTTTTAATAATCTAAATGTACTCCCAAGACGCTCGAGGGTGGACTAACCCACCAAAAGCTCAAAATGGACTTGCCAAACTTTACTTTCAATTGAACGCCTTCGGACTATGCAATGCCCTTGCAACTTTTGGAAGATGATGTTTATAATTTTTTATCTTTTAGAGAGGTGGAATGAGATGTTGTTGAAACACTTGCCCCACCGAACGCCTGAAATTACCGAAGAATGTTCCAAGAACTCTCTATTGTTGAGAGAGCCACAACGGATTGAAGGTTGGACTTCTAGCTATCTGTAATAACCAAAGCACAATTCACCTAATCAGAAATCAGGTCTTTCATAAAAGGTCTAAGCATATAGATTTAAAGCGCTGCAGGTACTTGTTCAGTGATCAAGAGAAGTTCAGTTGTCAGAAGTTCTTCGGAATACTTCTTGGTGTTTGGTGGTCTGGTTCTTCATTAGATGTCTATTGATTATTTTTTGGTACTTGCCACTTCTTTTGATAAATATCTTAAACATCTAACAAGAGTTTTGTAAATGTATGAAGATAATAATCTTATGCTAAACTAGAAATAATATCACTTCATGATCATTGAATGCTAAACTAGTTGCACCTGATTGAAATATAATTTTCAACTTATGTGTGATGCTAGTGATCATGTTGCAAGGCTGTGCTAGCCCAAAAAATGGATAAGATTTTTCCTATAGTATATTATGCCAGTAGGACTCTAAATAAGGTTCAAGTTAATAACACATTATAGAAATTAAGCTTGGTAATGACGGTCAAAGATCATCGGCGATAATGGTTTAGTCATAGGTAATATATTTACCGATGGTTTACTAAGGAAAATTGACATAGCAAAAACGTTTATCGGTAATTAAATTACCGACGATTTATATTAACCGACGAAATATAACCGTAGCTATAGATCCAAAATTATGTCATGTTTAACCATAGCTTTACTGTCGTTTATTCAACTGATGTAAATGTCCACCATCAGAAAAGTCTCACAATTTTGTCGATAAACTAACGTTAAACCGTCAGTTAACCATGAGAATTTACTGACGATTTTGTTCGCAGCAAAAGTGCCACACTGTGTCTTGACGTCGCTTATCCGATAGACCGTCGGTAAACCGCTGGCACATAAACAAGAAGTCGCAAAACCATCGGTGAGCCTTTGAAAACCTATAGCATTAGAAAAAAAAATTACTTGAATCTTAAAGACTAATTCATCCAACCTAGGTTTGTCTCCTACAAATGTAGATTCATAGTCTCATGCAGGCACCTCGAGAATGGAACCACATTTTCACGACCCATTTTGTTAAGCTCAGTTTCCAAGCTAGTACAATCGACCCATCTCTATACAACTATCACCACAATTCACATTGCCTCTATCTTCTCCTCTATGTTGATAACATATTATTAACCGACAATAATTCGACATTGATTCAATTACTTCGGCATGAACTACATCAGAAATTTTCTATGAAATTTATGAATTCAATCAATACCTTTTTGGGTAACAACAATACTCATACAAACTATGATTACCATATCATCAAACAAATTACGCCAAAGACCTACTAAACCGTAAATTTATGAAAGATTGCAATTCTGTATCAAATCCTCAAACTCGACATCCTAAGGTTTCCAATGACGACAGGGGGTCTTAATCCAATTTCTTGCACTACACACATCTTGTTGGGTCTCTCCAGTATCTTACTTTAACTCGGCCTGATCTTTCATTTGCTGTCAACTATCTGTCTCATCATTTACATAAACTTCTCCAAAGTCATTAGCATGCTTTAAAAAGTCTCTTACGATATCTCCAAGGAACATTGGAGCTGGTTATTTCCTTCCAAGCTGGGTCACTTGATCTTCACACATATGTCAATGCAAGCTGGGCAAGTGATGTGAACGACCAAAAATCTATCACAAGACATTGCAACTTCATTGGACCACATTTAGTATCTTGGAATGTCCATTGTGGCAAGATCTTTAACTGAAGCTGAGTATAGAGCTATATCCTCTGCCGCCACCTAAATTATTTGGCTTCGTTGTCTGCTCCAAGATTTTAAAATACCAAGGACCGATCCCACGTCTCTCTAGTGTGATAATAAGTTTGCTATGACCATTACTCACATTCCCATTTTTCATGAGCAAGCTAAACATATTGAAATTGATTATCATCTTATGAAAGATCACATCAAAACTACTGAAATTAATCTATAGAATCTTGCCTCCGAGGAACAAATCGCTAATATCTTCATCAAGACCCATCTAACTCCTAGATTTCAAAAGTTGTGGCACAAACTCACAATAGTATATATATTATTGTTGGGGTCTACATCTGTATTAGTTCAGCTATTCTTAATTAGGATTAATGATGTATTGAGTCCTGGAATATATACATATATATTACGCCGCGTTCCCAGGTCAGCTGGTAGAGCATTCATTTTGACGATATAAGTCCCCTATGATCTGTGATTTGAATCCTGCCTCTGACGACTGTTGCCTTAAGAAGGGGGCACTCAAATATCTTGATGCATGGGTTGCTCCCAGACCGATCTTAGGCCCCGACACATTATATATATATATATATATATATATNGGGCTGAAAAACAGTATTTAAGTTCTGGGCTACCCGACACCCACAAAATTCTTTTGGGAGGTGATACTAAGCTGACTAGTTCATGAAATTGTCATAAGCTGTTGTTTGTGCTTCATGAATCGAAATAAAATCGAGATAACTTGATTTATAAGTGGCGCGAGGAGGCATCAAGAAATGCTCCCTGGATCACTTTTTCGTAAGCATTTTGCCACTTTCAATTCGTCCTTCGCCAACATCTCCTTCAAGACAACAGCATCCATCCACAAGTTGTCATCTTTAGCAGATTCAGCGCCGGTTCGCCGTGACATATTTTGGTGGAACTCGTCCATCATGAATTGCTTCAGGAATGGCGACGTTGAGCATGCCTGCAAGCTGTTCG